>CABFOS010023762.1:0-14875 GCA_900660315.1 Diretmoides pauciradiatus | reverse complement strand
AAAAAACATGGTCCTTAGTAAAGAGGAACACAAAGGAATTACAGCATTCATCTGTTAGCCTAAAGGCCTGAGACAGTTCCGTTTATAATGAAAAGTGACTACTGTCTCTCACTGTGATAGCACCTCCAATAGTATTATTTGATACATCATATTATCTGATTCGAAATTGACTATGACTATGAAATGCAACTAGTTAAAGTATAAAATATCTAATTTTCCAAAAATGCAATTTTTTGACAAGCCCGAGGTCATGAATTTTGATGGCATCACAGATAAGAATCTGTCAAGCGGATCTGTCCACGGCCCGATGAAGAACATGTAAATTCTTGAATTGAACAGTGATCCCTTTTTACAAATATCACACTCTAGGATTAAAAATGGTAATACACCATACCTATCATTACCAACCCCAAACAGCCAACAGTATTATGACCAGTCAAAACACTTCTGACCACATTACATACAACTTAACTGCACTAGACTACCTGATACGATGTGATTGGCTTGTGGTAGCTCTTGAGTGCGTTGACAGCCTTGGAGTAGCCCAATGCCCTCCACTTGTCCCCTTGGTGTGTGTAGGCCTTGGCCAGCACTTCTAGTTTGTCTGTGATATGCTTGTTGAAGTTGTTACTTTTGGACTGGGAGGATTGGGCACAGACCCACTTTCCTGAGAACGCTTTCTGCTGAGCAGGACTCAGACTGGGATCGAGCCCGGGGCCAGGAGTCTCCTCTTTCGGGTGCTGGCCAGTGATCAGAGCTTCCAAGAGATCCTGTGAGACCCCATCTTCTTCTCTCAAGTCCTCTTTGCTGTCCGAGATTGGCTGAGAGAAGAGCGATTATAAAGTATTCAATGAGAAACTTATATGACAATTCCACTGTAAAGTAATGTTTTCTACACATGACCTGTCAACCTACAGTTTCTGTGGTCTCATCTTGCTTGGTTCCATCCAACACTGGCTCTACAATATTTTGCGTACTAAGGTAGACATTGGGCAAGTCTTCTTTAATACTTTCATGTAGTGTTTCAGAGTCCCTAAGGGGGTATAACAGAAAAAGACTGGATGACATTCATGACTCACGGACTTTTCTCAGACAATTGGATGAACTCAATACTACCATTTTTTCTTCAAGAACCTCCAAATTCATTGTAAGTGGTAAATTTGACATACAGGTGATCATTGCTTGCTTTTTCTGTAGTGTGAGTGAAAAGAATGGTGTTACGGTGTTAGTGTATGGCGCATGCCAAAGCATAAGTTCATGCCAGAGACTGAAGGAAACAACATCACTTAACTGCAATCAGTTGCAGTCTACAAACGTACTATTACCTTATCAATCGGTTAGGAGAAAGAAGGCTGTAGTCGGCTACGTCCAGCAGTCGTTTCTCAGTAATGCATGAGCTCAACCAAGTACATTTCACCAATTGGACTGCAGAGGGAAGGCAATCCACTTTCAGCAGGCGTAGTACCCGGTCACTGTCCATACTGTCATCTACAACTATATGAGTGACACCAGGACAGAGTGAACTCTCAGTCTGTCCTCCATTCTGGTGGATTTGTCTCTGGAAGATCTGGCATCTGGCGTTCCCTATTCCAGCAGGCAGGATGTACACTGTGACACCCTTGAAAGTATTCCCTGGAACAAATGAATGGAATAGGTTTTTGAAGAGCAAATGTGTTGTGTTGTCTGGCCTCTAGTTTGGTATAAGGGTCCCCCCCTCTCCCTTTTCTCAGTCTCTCTCTCTCTACCTGTGACACCAGCTTCATCAGATTTCTTCTTTAGCGGGGGTGCATTCTTTGCCTCTAGCACTCTGGCTCTTTTAACCTTGGGGAAAGCTTTCATTATCCCATGCCGAGGCTCCATCTCGTCTGATAAAGGGGGAAATCAATGCAAAATCAATACATGTTATGATAAAAGAGTTAAGATGACGCTAACGTTACTTACAATAAACATTTGTGGTGTTTACGATTATTTACATTTACCCAATATATGAATCATACTTTACATTAGGCGTACTTTTGCAAATAACGTGCATTTATAGCGGAATAATGTGTAATGTGCCGGTTCTTACCCCCTTTCCACCTGAAACGACAACACAACACACACAAGTTGAAAGTTTGACTTCCGCTTCTTCTTTTTCTTTTTAAAGTTTTACTTCCGGGTCAATTCCATTTTTTTGTTTGTTTTTTCTTCAGAAATTTCAGAAACGTATACTCATACTCAATAAAATATAAAACGGGCATAATCCCTTTTAAAAACGTTTTTTTAAAAGTTGAAAATTATTTCTGATGATTCCTAGGAATATTTCCATATTTATTAATGTTGACCTCAGTTGCCGTGACTACGCATTGAGTCAGGAAGTGGCTGTTCACAACAGAAACATGGCTGAGCAATGCTGGGCAGAGCTCCTAAAATCATCAACGAAAACAGCTCTGATACACGATGGTAATTATAACACCGAGTTAGTTACGTTAGATTTAGTGTGCGATCCTTATTTTCCTATTAGCTGTCTTCATTGTCTTGCGTTGTTTGCCAGCTAACATTCAAGTTACCAGCTAGCTAGTATTACCTCGATTAGCCCTTTAGTTTAACGTGTATGGAAAGTTACAAATATCTCAGCCTGTTATTGGAAATATTCTGCATCGGCAAAATGTCGCGTTTATCCCCGAATTCCTGAAATAAAGTGTCATAAGCGTAAAAACCCAACGAACTTCGGCTGTCTTTACAATTATTGAAGTAATTTCACCCAAATAAGATCCCCATGTGCATATTTAGACGAACTGTTGACTAAACTGTTCCACATCACAGCACCTGTTCTCAGTTTAGCATTTTACTGCCCTGAGAAAGGATTTAAGTGCCCAATAATAAACCCCTGAATAATATTTTTGTTAATGTATGAGGAACAAAATATGTACTCTAGTGTTTCCACATCAAGTTTCCATTCTCTATATGCTAAATTGTGAACTCTATCTGACCTTTCTGTCACTATTTCTGTGCACATGACACTACTTCCTCAAATGATATACTTCACCCAATCAAAACACACTTGGATCAACAGACATTTGATGTACTATGTGTGTTTAAGTACTGCAGCTTGCAAGAATGAAAAAAATATTTGGCATGTAAGAGGGAAAACATGTATGCGTGTTCCCTACAGGCAAATTGTATGTAATGCATGGCTAGTAACTGAACTGGTATGTTTCTTTTTTGCAAAACATAAACACATTGATGTGGTCTGTTGTTTTAGATTTGTTCCTGTCTGTATGACTGTCTTTCCAACTTCCATCTCTAGGGAAAAGGAAGATCCACTACCTCTTTACAGATGGGAAAGAAATGGCAGAAGAGTATGATTTGAAAACAGATGAGCTTGTTGGTAAGCTGAAGCTAAGTGGCATAAGTTTATGTTTTACATGGCAACCTGTAGCTATTATTCTCTGAATTTCAAGTTTGCTGTATGTACAGTATCCTAAGAACTGTTTGGTACCTTTCAGTACGAAAGTGGCGTTCTAAAAGCACACTGGGAGCTGAGGGCCAATGGCAGACAGAGGTTGGAGAGTCACCCACATCCTCTGTTACCTCTTTGGATTCGGAGGTGTTCAAGGAGAATTATTTGAATGTGGGTATTCTTCCACTCTCATTTTAGAGGAAATACTTGTAATTGTTGTGTCTATTAGATGGATTTGTTATTTGTTTTCACAGCCTATATTCATGCGTAAAGACACAAAGACCAGCTTTCAGTGGAGAATCCGGAACCTCCCCTACCCCAAAGAGGTCTTCAGTGTTTCAGTAGTGCCTTCTGAAAGATGTTGCATTATAAAAACCTCCAACAAAAAGTAAATATGCATGGGTAAACTGGTTTTCTTTGCCGTATAAAGTTTGCATGTATTGTTGGACATCTTTATATTCTTATGTAGTTTATTACATGTAGTTTTTGTGTCCTTCCTATAGATGGCACTGTTTACAATGTGTTGGTCTACTATCGCTTGCTAAACTAATGACATCCTCTCCATGTCTTTCCAGGTATTATAAGAAGTTCGGTATTCCTGACCTAGACCGAAACCAGTTGCCATTGGACTGTTCTGCCCTCAGCTTCACTCATGCTAACAACACTTTAATCGTTAGTGTAAGTCCTGGTCAACTTATACTGCACGTCTGGACTGATGAATGAACTGACAGTAACTTAAAATGGTTTAAGCAATAACTGTTGATGTTTAGACATACATTCATATAGCACACGAATAATACACTGACCTGAAAATGTTGTCTGCATGTATCAAAAGGATATCATCCGTATCTCACAAAAATATTGTTTTTTTTCTACTTAGCATAATTGGTCTCTCTGTGATATTTGAGTTCCTACTTTGTGTGTTATCCTACACCATTCCTAACATGATTACAGTAAAGGATGTGCATGAGGGAGACAAGAGGAGAATGTGGAAGTAATTACTTTTCTTCTCTCTTGTCCAGTACATGAAACCCAAAGAGATCTTAACCCTTGAGCAGGAGCTACTGAGGGAGCTGAAGAAACTGAAAGGGACCAGTCAAGGGGACGTTGACTGCAAAACTCAGTGAAGTCTGACGATGGGAGGGAGGAAATGACACTGCATTGCATTCAAAGCAGAACCATACAGCATCATTTTCCGATGCAGTCAGATGTGAGCTTTCATTTAGTGTCTTTCCTGATGGGATCCCTTCATTAAGAAGACCTGCACTCAGTGCCTTGTTCATGGCTTAATGGTTCTCATTGTGTTTTACTAATAAGGGTCAATTTATTTGAGTTGATGAATCAGTGCAGGAGCACTGTCTCTTGACATTATTGTCAAATTAATGATTTGTGGTGCAGGCTTCTTTAGGGAAATGTAATGTGCTTTGTATTCTGTAAAATAAATCCAATTGTTATTGAACTGACTGAGTGCTTTCATATTAAATATTAATGTAATTGATTTACTTCACAGAAAATAAGTTCACAATTTATTTTGAATCCTTTGAAGATTAAATTAAATGTCATTACTATGGTGTCTGCTTTTGTTTATCAGTACATGGTATCCTCCACTTACAAAGCTAGCAGGCAGCAAATGTGAATGGGGTCACATAACCTACCAACCCCCCTTCCTTGATGTCCTTGTAAAAAAAACTCCAAACACACAATGCCTCATCCCTGTTCGTTACGGGGTCACCGTTACATGCACATCCCATTTGTGTTAACTGAATACCCTTATGTTCCTTGCATGTAGTGGGCCACCCTGAAAGCCATTACTGAAACCTTTGGTCAGCTAGCTAGTCTAACTGTTCCCCAGAGCTGGCCTGTGCACCAGGGGGTCACTCTGGCCTTGGGGCCTCCAAAAATACTCAGGTTAGAAATAGGAGTAACTGTTGCACCACTTCGTCCCAAATGTCTTTAATATTTTCTTTCTGGAATACATACATGACAAAAAATGCTGACACCAAGGAATGTCAGTGATAACAGACGAAATGGGAATTTATTGTGATTATATAACAATGTATCAAAGAATAAAGTGAAGTCTAGGTCCCTGCTTCACAATAGATTATTTGTCTACTTTGTTGCCGAGGTCAGTGGGGGGAAAAACGCTGTCCCGTCAGAAATACAGTAGACGGTGGATTAAAAAAAAGAACAATGCTGTTCAAAGGAAACAATGCCATTTAAATATAGATTTTTCTTTTTCGACCTTGTGATTCCCTGTATTGTTTTTGCCACTTGTCCAAACCCAGAGAGCAAGTGCAAAAGGAGACAAAACCACAGGTCTCTCACACTATTGTGCTTTGTTCCAGATGGAAAGAACAGGAATATGACAAAACAAGTTAAAAAACTAGTCGGTTCTGTTTTGGAAGTTCATGTAATGGATTTGATAGATTTTTTTTAGTGACCAAATAAAATTATGAAAATACCTTCATGGATTCCTCTTGTGTTCATTTGGGTGGTGTGTAGTCCGTTTATGTGATTTTTATTTGGCTATTTTACAGTCGGAGCTCACAGCTCAGGTTACTATCAAAACACATTCCTGCTGCAGTGTTTCAACTGCAGCAAACAACAACTAACAAATTGGACATCCAGCTCCCGCATTGTGAGAGCAGCCTAGTCTTTCTGTTCAGGATCTTCTTCCTCCCCTGTCGTTTGGCCTCTGATGGTCATGCTCAACTGCTTCTGAGAAGAGGGTTTCTTTTCTGCCTCCCTTTCATTCCCGAATGCCTCTTCCCAGCCATTTCCCCTCTTTCAGCCGATGCCACATTTTGCCACACAGACCCTGATGCTTTTTCTGCAACCCCTCAACTCCCTCTTCGCAAACCCCCCTCCAACCCCTTACCCCTCCCTGTGTGACTGGCTTCTTTTTGATAACTGACCCCTCCTTGTGTTATTATTCGAACCCACTATTGTATAACATGCCCTTTTATATGAGGTTTCACAAAGAACCCATTTGATCAGAGGGTTACGGTGTGCGATCGTGAGAAATGCAACTACATGGTGGTAACCTTTGTTTGGGCCAAAATGGTGGGCTGACCTCATCGCTTTTAATGCATAGCCCAGGCCATTCAGGCCCAAGTCTCACTTGCTGAGCACATTGAATTCAGGAGCCTGTCACAGATATTGCCCCTCAGTTATCTGGGTCTCCAGCTTGAAGAGGAGGAAGAAAAAAACAACAGTTTTTGAGAGCGACCAACAATGTCTGCTAACTCTCCACCCCAAAACCAAACAAGAGAAAAGCCAAGCAGCTTGTTAACTGATTCTTTAGTGGTTTTAATATACACTCTACAATAAATATTTCCATCATTTAAAAGTAATTTACATTTTTTACAGTAAAAATATATTCATATATGTAGAAAAACAGGTTAAAAAATGCACCAAAATGGTCTCCTAAAGGCAAAACAGCATGTCTACCGAGACTCTTTATCATAGTTGCTGCAACTGCAGGGTAATCCAGAGATAGCTGCCATGTCTACGTTCATTTGTATTCATTTCTCTTTCAAACATTCTTTATTGCTGGGCTGGCTAATTTCTAACCCACGGTGTCCATTCATTCCAATCTCATTGAGTCCTTCAATACTTTAGTTGTCCCCTGATTTAATAAGAAATAAATCTTCACTAAATGTTTCTGTCTGACGTGGAAATAGCTAGCAGATTAGATAGTCAATGTTTAGATACAATCCAGTACAAAGCATTACATAATGAGTCCACACAATGGAGCAGAAAGTGTAGTGGTTGCCACTTGATGGTTAAAGTTAATTTAGCTGGGAGCGCTTGTTTTCTCCCATAGTGGTTCTTCTTTATTGGGTTGTCTCACTCCACAGATCTTCCTCAGCGGTTTCAATTCTCAGCGGCCCCCTGAGCGCTGGTGATGGGAATGTTTAGTCCTCTTGCTGAAAGGTTGGACAGGGACAGGGAGAGGAAGAACATCAAATGGTCTTCTCTCCCCCAACAAGTGCCCCCTGGGAAGGCGTTTCATGAAGTGGGCCTCTCTCTGGTGCTGCTTGGTCCTGGAGGCCTTCCTCGGACGCCCCTTGCGCGTGAAAGCCATGTACCAGCCCTCATACTTGGCGTTTTGGAGCGCTGTGTAGTTGTTTTCCAGAACAATCTCGGTGAAGATGCAGTCTTTGCCTCGTCCTTTTCGCTGTGAGGAGAAGGGGGAAGAAGTTCAGGCATTTTGGATCATTCCCAGGATGTGAAAATATTGTCCTTAATAAATACACCATTAGAGCACTGTTCAGGCAGGTCTTAAAATCAATCAGTCTGGCTTCAGTCATGTCTCAACAAATATCCATAAAGTGCAATTGAGCAGTATGATTAAGAAGAGAGAGACAAACGTTTTAAATGTCAGTATGGTGATACATTATGTGGCCACAAAACTGTTCATTCCAGATTACCTTGCCAATCAGCTTCCCCTTCTTGTTCATACATATGTAGTATCCTGTCTTCACCCCTTTAATACGAATACGACTTCCAAAAGAGTCTGTTTCCACTTCCAGTTTCGCTGCATACATGCACAAAACACAACCAATGAGATGACACAGTTCTTGGATGGTTACACAGATTATGACGTTACAGCCAATGAGACAGATGACTTTTCCCCCTTTACAAGTAGCTGCTATAATTTGAGACTGCAATAAACTGGAATTACAAATCATGTCATCATGAAAGGCACTAGGCCTTTGTGTTCATTTATATACTGCCACGAGCAGCTAAACGGCTTTTACAGAATTATGAAGATAATAAATATAAATCCCTTCTCAGCCCTTTTAAGCGTTGTGCGTATTTTTAACAAATACACTTTTTTAACAAACCATGCAAGTCTTCCAAAATAGAATCAAATGGTGACGATTTTACACAATGCGATTGTCATTGAATGGCTATAACTGCTGTGCTGATGCGGTTCAGACTGGGGATAAAGGAGAGAGTGAGAATACTGCGGTCAGGGACACAGCCACAAGCACAGAGCAGTGGTCAGATTTGGGCCTGTTACAAGAGTGACACCCACTTAGGATGTGTAGCCTATGCAGTGTGCTAGACTCACTCACACACTGTGTGCGTGCGTGCGTGCGTGTATGTGTGTAGGCAGAGACATTTGAAAGACAAAAGAGCACACAGGAGAGACGACCAGAGGAAAGGGGATAAAGTGAAGATGCTGACTTCACCGCTCCTTATAAATTGAGTCATACATTGAGTTGTAAAGCAATGAAAATTCCTCATAAAATGACCCTCCAAAAAGCAGGCAGCAGGCATTGAAAAGTGGATGGATGGTGGTAGCTGTGGTGGAAAGATGGCTAGACACACCAAAATGCTTTGGTGACAGGAATTTGGTCCTTTTAAATTTAAGACAGTTTTTCCCTGCAAGAAGTTTAAAAAAAAATCACCCTTGCCTACATTCCATCATAACAGGTGTCACAGACTTTGCCCACATGCTAAACATTTCTACCAAAACACACTGAAGAAGAAATAAGCCCCCCGAGGCCATAAAAGAAAGCAACACATGTTTACAACTCTCTTGGCTGAAACATTTTCACAAATGCTTCAAAAACCGCCATAAATTACGTCGTGTTTTTTTAAAGGTGAAGATGTGTCATATATTGCAATTTTCATAAAGTTGAAAAGCAGTGAATCGTAGAAGCAGTGGGCCTAAGCTGTCATCGGGTTTGATTGATTTGTTCATAGCACAGTCTTTAAATTAAGTCCCTTTCATTATTTCAGACACAATATAAATTGTTCTTCGTGAATGAATGAACATATGTGGACCTTTAGTTCAGTTCTGCAGTCCCAATATACAATACATATTAGTGCATTTTGCAGCTACTTCAGAGAGGCGTTCAGAGAAAATGTTACAAAGGTAAAACGAGACTTATTATGTGTTTTTTTTCAGATATTTTGATATTTTGCATAATGTTTTCATACATATTTTCATTTCATTTTTATTTTTTAATGTGAACATGTACTGTGCCTGTCCCTGGGTCCAACCTCTAATACTTCTCGACCTTTGTTGTGTTAGTCAGTGTTTTCTTACCATGCACTGCCCCGTCGTCCCCGTTGGCGTTGACTCTCTTGTTGCCCAGCACCTGGACGTGTTTGCCGCTGGTTCTGCTGTACAGTTGGTAGGTGCGGGTCAACCTGCGGCTCATCCGGTCCGACAGTCTGCTCTGCTCGGTCACATGGTGCTTGAAATTAGGAGGGGACTGCACAGTGTTCTAGAGGACACATAGAATGAAACCTGTTTAAAATTAAAATTGTATTGTATTTCTCAAATCCAAAATATTGAAAAGTCAACCACGTAATTTACTCTATAGGCCTGTGTTTAATTACTCTAATATTATTTCAGTCATCAATTTCAGATGATTCAACTGTTTTTTCTGTCATTTATTTTTGAGGTGAAATAGGATAATCTTCTTCTTCTAGAAATAGGATCATGATGATGGGCTGAGCCGACTGTCCTCACTCGGGATGACATCCCTCTGATAGGTTGTTTTTACCACCGATGATCTTTCACCTCTGTCTCCCCGGACGGTTTCCCTCAACGGTTCTTTTTTTTCAATTCAGCCATACTCCATCCACATATGTTTTAACAATTACCTTTTAGGCTGCAGCTTACCTCTTTTCAAGATGTTTGAATTGTTGCCAATTGCCATAGTAAAATGTTTTCATTGTTATTGCACCCTATTGCAGATGGAGAGACGGTGGACTAAGCCACCAAGCATGTAGCCCCTTAAATAGCTTTTTAAGTTCTACCTAGTTAATGAAGGGACTGTTAGTAGGAATTAAACCTTAATACCTTTTACTGCTTTGTGAAGTTTGTGGAAATGTGAGTTACCTGTGCGTAAAAGCAAAGCGCCGTGAATTGAAGTAACCTGAGAGGGAGGAGAAGAAAACAACTTAAAATATATCTAACCTATATTCTATAATAGACATCTCTTATGTTGACACCGGCGGTCTCCTTCAAATGTCTTTACTTACAGATAACCTAGTCTCGATGCTCTAAGCCTCATCTTGAAATAAGTCAAATATTGCTTCATGAATACTCCACTGATTCAGTGCGCCTCTTGGAAATAAAGTTCCTCCCGAGGGGAATTTCAACTCAGATTGATCCCCCTCCTGTTGCAGATATAAAGTGGTCGCCCCCAACAATTGAGAGATCCAAAAAAACTGACGGGGTCCCGGGTCAGATCAGCTCATTGATAGCGTTACAATAAAGTACAAATAAAAGTCCAGAGGAGTTAAAGACGCAGCCGATCCACGCTGGGAGTCCGGTGAAAGTATCGCTGTTATCACACGACGTTGTTACACGACCTCCATCAAATCCCTCATCTGTCAATCACTCTCTCAGCTTCGGAGGTCCTGATTTGATTAACCAGTTAAGTAGAGATAAATCCCCTCCGAGCTTCAATAACAGCGCAGCGAGGAGCGTTTACGCACGGACCATTCACTTTACGCGTCGGCGGTAAGATGCGTAAAGTTTCCTAACGTGAATGATGTTTTTTTCTTTCTTTTTGAATGAAGTCAAGGAGTGCCAGCATAGCTTTATTTGTTGTCTGTGCTGTTGTAGCGGTGATGACGCGGCTCTAATGCGCTGGTGCAGTGCCTGAATCGCGGGACTCCGACGTCAACCTTCCTCCCACACGTGTGTTTCTTGTGGTCGCCTCTACTCCAGATACAGCATCTCTCTCCCTCAACATTTAAATACTTTAACTTGCGGGAAAGGCAGAGTATCCTCGGCGAGAGCAGGCGGAGCGTCCGAGCCGGAGCCAATTTGAAACTGAATACTTGCAGAAACAGTGTGTGCATGTAGGGCCGCGTATTTGCATATAAATACACCTCCATACGGCAATTATCAATAGGTTACATGTGTTGATGAAATGACTGTTAAGATGGACTTTAAAAGTGTGCTGTTTTATCCAGGACACTGACAGAGTCATCCAGATAGTAACAAATAATAAAAACATCAAATAAAGTAATGGCAACTGTGATTTCTATCTTCCAAAATAGCAATTATCAGCATTTCACTATCATCCACGCATATTCAGATGAATGCATTCAAATTCCCATATCTTCATTTATAGAAAATCACAGTGCATTTGGTTTTATAAGCAGAAATGTCCACATGGAAACATTCCCTGGCATGTACTTAAGAAAATCTACAGTTACATTAACTTATTCCCTTACTGCAGGTTAGAGGTTGTTTGGTGGTCCCCGAGGACAGACCTTGATGTACTTTTTCATCATACACATGTAAGTAATATGTATTCCATGTGAACACATGCCATAGAATGGTTTTCACATAACATCTAAGCCTTTGCCTTGGATACAAATGGTCTCTCACTTACAACCATTCTTCCATAACTTTTCACAATCTTCGTTTGATTCTCAATAATGTGTCCGGGCTCCACTATGTTCATAGCATGGTTTTATACTCATGCAATTATGTTGTAATTATTCTTTGCAACAACAACGTGGTGGGGTTTAGCTCAAGGGAGCATATCCCACACACATGTTTAACACCATGTCTGCTCCTGTATGTATATGTAAAAATCAGCCAGGCTACTTAAAGTTTTTATTCACTAAGTGAAAAAACAACGTGACTGTGAGGTAGACTAAAGCAAAACACATACATTTGGAAATATATTTAAAAAAGGCATTGAATCAAACTTTACCATGCACCCCCTTCTCATCTATCTTCTATTTGATGTCACAATAAAGTATTATGAGTGAAACTAGAAGATACTGAAGGAAGATAGTAGAGCCTTGATACAAAATACACATGCAGCAAGGATCCGAGTCCATTATAACAGATAGATCACTCTCACCTGAGAGGCTTGATAAATACAGCCCCATGGTCTCTGTGTGGGAAACTTTTGTACCCTACACACCGAACAGCTGCTCAAGTGTAAAAAGTGTAATTATGTGAATTTAGTCAAAGTCGTACTTGTAAATCAATCATTTCAGGCCATGCTAGGGATTTAGAGGGTGAAAATGTACCTGCCTTATTAGTTCCAGCGGGACACTGCAACAAGTGATTTTGCCACCTGGAACAATTCAGCACTTTGTTCTGGCATATTTTGACCCCTATGAAACAATGGTTGTACATCCAGATGTTTATATACATATGATAATTAAAGCTCTTGAGTATTGTTTTTTTTATCAGAACTATATAATGATTTATCAAACATGCATGTCTGATTATTTAAAAACACAGAGTCCAAGTTCACTTTCCTGTCAGCTTCAGTGGCTTTAGATTGACAAGAGACAGAACAAACGTTTCTGCCATATACTGTACTAGAACCCCTGGACTCTTCTAGTGTACACCTTCTGTAACAATCTACACCATCTTGCAAACTCACAACAAAATTGCTTTTTTAACTCTGACTCTGACATTTTGGTTTTGGGAGCAGGTGGTAAAAATGCACATTTTATCCAAGAATGGACCCTTTAAATTCCTTTAATTCTCATAGCTCACACAACAGTTCTCACGCCAGATTGAACTCCGGGTGAAGTTGGTTATCGATACATGGATTATGAAACTGATGGAAAAGGAGAAAAGGTGGGAAATGGACAGTTCCGTCTCATTAGTTTGAACAAATGGACAAGGGGAGACAAGGGAGCAAGGGAGCAAGGGAGCAAGGGAGCAAGGCAGCATACATTCTAAGTTGAATGCTGTCACTGCATTGAAATAGTGTTGTGCTTATCAGCTAATGAGCAGCTTGGAAGAGAAAGGTTAAGAACAAGGGAAAGGCCAGGTAGATTTTATGTTTTATTGCATGAAGCTGAAGATCAGCAGATTTTGAATATGTAGAACGATGAGTTGAGGATAAGAACTGTGCTGTGGTTTGTCTTTCATCATGAAACATTGTTTGGTACTAGTTAGTCAACCATGTGAAGTAAGTAAATTGCTTTTATAAGAAGGTAACATCTAATTGTGGTATTTCTCATTAATCCACATGGTATCTTGCTCTAGTGCTGGCCATTACTATCTCCTCTTCTTCCTCTCGTCCTCGTCTTCATCGTGTTCATATCAGTACAGTGCCTAAAGCTCCTGTATGCGGTAAATGTTGAACCAAGCCAAAACCAAGTTTGATTTGTTTTCAAACAGCTCAGCTGGCGTCCATGTTGGAATGGAATCCTTAGCAGCTGAATGTAGAACATGTTTGGAGTCCTTGGTGTATCGTATCTAGGGAGGGAATTTGTAGCTATGTAGTCTTAGCTAAACCTTCTTGGTATATTCATTCCAACATATCTCCTACATTGTCGTTCCTGTTTTGAAAAATGGACTGACAACGTTTGTACTGTACAGTCAGCACGTCTCTTTGACTTAAGGTGACCTGTTGGACAAGTTTGTTCTTCTTCAGAGTGTACATGAACATTTCTCTGGTTCCTCTAAAACTTGATCAAAAGCTATCTCTTTTCTTTTTTTTAATCTTTTTTTTTACATATCTAACTGCCTTCTGTCTCACTCCTTAGATTCTCTAGTGACCGGCTGTTCTGGCCTTTTAATGAGTATGAGAAGAGTTGTGAGGCGCTGACATGGCTCCAAGTGTTGCCCCAGATCCCAACTTTCTTGCCTTTTCCCTTAGCCTCCCTGTAGCTTGTTGCTGCTTTTCTCATTTGGATCAATCCTTACTAGCTAATACAAAGCCCTGGTATCAGTGAGTGGGGTACAAAGACAGCATCACAAGAGGCTGCAAAGAGAAAAAAAAATCAGAGCGAGTGAAACCTTTTGGCAAAGGTGCATGCTGGTTATTCTTAGAAGAGGAGTGACTGAATGTCTGAAAAGGCCCCAGAGCAGACTACCATTCAGCGAGAGGTATTATTCCCCTAGCTAATGCGAGACATAAAAATACACACACTGCCATAAGGCAGGGCCAATGGAAAGGTAGACACCATAGAGGAAGAGAAAAAACAGAACCAGAGAGAAAGACAGACAGAGAAAGTGTGTGCGTGTGTGTGAGAGTGTGTGTGTGTGTCTGTGTGTGTTTTGGGGTGGAAAGAAAATGTGGGATTTTGGGATTCTCAGTGTCATCTGGTAGCAGTGTCATTCCCCGCCCAAACCTCAGTGGTTTTAGAAGTGTATAGTGAAGAAAAACTCTTCAACCACCTAGAGATGTGTTGTAATTATGCACTGGTGCTTTGTTGTTGCAACAATGTAGACCATATAATGTGCCTGTCACAACACCAGTTACTTACCTTGAATTAACTCGAGAGTGTCCCGGCTTTCACCACAAAATTGCTCAAAGTTACAATTTGTTCCTGGTGCGTTTGTAAAGTTTGCATTGTGCAGGAGGACATGGAAGATTACTGTAATAGCATGCATAGTACAGTAAAGACATTTTACAGATTTTATTACACAACTTTTAAACAAAACAAAACAAAACAAAAAGATTGTTTTCA
>CABFOS010023735.1:0-12167 GCA_900660315.1 Diretmoides pauciradiatus | reverse complement strand
CATCACCATAGCAGCACAAAATGTGCATATCAGCAACAGATCAACGCTTCCCAGCAGCATTTAGTGTAACTACCGCTGTAGGATAAAAGCGTGTTACATCTCTGCTTACTACCAGTGGGTTATTTGAACAGCGGAACACCACCGCCGGCTCAACATCGACCAGTTTCCCCAGCATTCACGGATATCACAAGTCCATAAAAGCTCTCTGAACTGCCCTGAAATAGCTCGGTGCCGTGCTGCTCTCTTTGTTCCAACTGGCATCCAGCAGGCCTGGCCCACAAGAGTAATTCGAGTCACTTCCAAACACGGACTGCCTCTCCTATCACATGTTGGGACATGGAAACTTGGGGCGGCAGGCATGAGCGCAAAGCCCAGTGGGATAATGAAGCTATCCGACCCATTAGGGCTGAATTCACGATTGCTTCATCGTCCCGTGGCTTAAGTTGTTTACATCGGCGTATTGAAATGCAGGCATGGAACTCCATTGAGCCTTGTTTGTCATCTGTTGACTTAAGAGGGTGCGTTTGTTTATGATGAGCAAGACTGAGAGAGTGGCCTGCTCTTCCTCAGATCTCCGAAGATGACACAACACCCCGGTTGACCTATGCCAGTCTGCCTCATCCTTCAGGCCTGCAGACACGTACAAGACACATACACATGCACGCATACGAGACAGAAAACACACACACACACACAAAGGGATCAGCCACGTATCAGGCTACCATGTTGAGGTAATAGACTTCAATAGAACGTCCAACATGAGAAACACTGAAACTATTCCAAAGGTTTTATAAAATCAGGACCTTCTCACAATTCTTACACACACACGCGTGATTTCAAAAGGACCCGCTGATCGTAAAGGCTCATGTGGAACTACCAATCTTATCCCAAATATCTGATTTTCTAGAGCAACCAGACAGAAACTTGATAGTCCCGAATAGTAATGTGATTTTAATGGGCTCTCTGTGATGTGGTGGGGCTGTTACCTACTTCACTAGATTCTCCTTCTATCATAATGTCTAAGATCAACTTTACCAGCATTTCAACACCTATAAGATCAACAATCCCACCACCTGGAAAAAAATAAATGCATTTGTAATGAATCTGTCGTTTCAAGATTTCGATGAAATGTACCAATTTATATAGTTAATGCTGCAAAGAAGAGGTTCACATGCTGTTTCTGTCTAGAAGCTCAACAGACAGATGTGAATGTTATTGTCTGATCTCTTATCTGACAGTGTGAGTTGTACATTACGAGCACAATCCCTGCAAAGCAACACAGCACACTGGTTGTAATTTTACAGCAGTGTTACTGATGACACCATATAATTCTCATTTGGCTGTGAAGGCTGTGTTTAAAAAGTGAAAGCTGATGAAAGGGGAGATCTTATGTGTGTGTGTGTGTGGGGGGGGGTATATAAGCTTTGACTCATCTGCCTTGATTCATCCAGACTTTCCTTGACTATCGTAGGAAAGGGATTCACTGCAGGGTTGGCAGCACACCTCTGCCCACTGCCAAACAAGTGGTGTTGCCAATCAAAGGTTGTTGTTTTTTTGTTATGTGGTATGACCGATAATAATACACCAGTTCCTATAGGAAATTTAGAATGCATTTACTTTTACACTATTTCTGATGGTAATCAATTAAAACATACAAACACGTGTCCAGAGCACAATCCAAAATATGCCATGTGCTTTAATTTTGCCCAAATGTGCTGCAGCCTAATCTAATTTTATGGTGACATAAATGATATTCCCATAAATTGGCCTGAGTGTCAGTGGGAAGATGTGGCACCGAATCCAGCCGCGTTTCAAGTCAAAGCAGGAGGCAGTTTATAAGAAATAAGGGTTTCAGACGTGAGGGGACGTGGACATAAAAGGGGCCACCTCCTGCCCTGCACTTAACTCTGTCTCCGACCCTTGACAGCAACAACAACAACATACGCACGCACACACACACACGCACGAAAATCATGAGTTCCCAAGAGACAACCAAGCGCTCCGGATCACAGCGCCAAATCAGTGCGCCATGCTCGGTGTAAACGCGCAATAACAACATGTGCTCGGCCAATCTGACCCGGGGCTCAATTAGCTGTGGTGGTTTTCTCGTTGTCTGTGTTGTTCGCAGTCTAAAAAAAGAAAAGAAAGAAGAGCCTTTGATCTCCTCCGCGGCTACGAGCCTCCAATGTCTTCTTCAGCTGTGCGTAATCCAAACTCCGGGCGGCAGCAGGTAGCCCGGCCCTGCGCTGCGCTGTTTTCTTAGGTGCGCCAAGTTCCCAGAGAGTTCGCCAAACGTTTGCGCACATTGTGAGAAATATCCGCATTGTATCCTTGTAAGCTGTCAGCGGCTTCGCTGGAAGAAATGCACCTTCACCTGACTCACGTAGAGTCAGAATCAGCCCCAAAGTCTGATTTTCATGAAAACAAGTGAAGGGTTCGGCCAACGGGGTGAGATAATAGTCTAATGTTTTACTTGTCTTGTTTTCTAGAAACACATTTCAATATCTTATAATAAGACAGATCACATGATAGAGAAAATGATTAAAGACAATTCCTAAAATTCATAATTTCTGTTGGAAATAAGTGAAATAATCTCACACAACTGGCAGATTGTGTTCCACTTGATTCGAAAGTAAGATTTTAAGAGAGTTGGACATACTCATACATAAGGTTACTGTCATAGACAAAGTAGAACCTTACTCGTGGCTTAAGTCCCTTAACAGCAGCCTACAGACCGAGATCTGACTAAAACCTTTAACCCCATCACGTCCATCTGTTCTGCGCTGAGTGTGGCAACAGCGTTTTAATGGTCAAAATTTGGCCGTCAGGGGCGAAACGTTCACGAAATTGCGACCTGGTGTTAATTGTGTAATTGCCGTTTTAATGAGCTTCAGCAAACAGGGACACCTTGTGCATGACACCTTCAATGATGAGCTGAGGGTGTTTAGAGGAGCCTGCCGCTGTAATGTGAATTCACTGGGTTTGAAATGTTACACCTTCCTTTGCAGCTGGGCTGCATCTGCAACGCTCTTGTCTCCACCGTAAAAATTGGCCCGCAAACTCCAACACATGGTCACCCTCTCTTTCTGCACAGTGTGTCAAAACACAAAACAAACTTTGCGTAACATTTATGTCTTAATATTTAAGTGTTGTTTTCATTATCAGCTAAAAACCATTGAAATATACTCGCACAATGAAAAACTCAAGTATCAGAAAATTATAAAATGTGTTGGTTAAAGCTGCCAACATTCAATATCTTAAAACATTCCCAAGCGTTTTCTTCATTATGGCCTTGCAGGAGAAGGGCCATTGGAAGTAAAGAGCGGTGATGAGTGGGAAAACACCAGTAAGTGCAGATGTGGGAAACTCTGCAGGGTACTGGGGGGTGAGAGGCAATGGGTTGGGAGAGGGTAGGGAGGGAGTTGAACTAACCCCAGCCTGTCTCCTGGCTGGGCCAATGGGCCATGGTAATTAGATCTGGCCAATGTGGGCCCTGGGCTCTGGCCTGGGGGCATATAAGGGGGCCCCAGGGCAACAGCCCCCTCATATCACTCAGAGGTCTCCTCTCTCTCACCCCTCTTCCCTACCCAACAGAGTTCCCTCCTTCCTTCCGTCCATCTAGCCATCCATTCATCACTCCTTCCTTCCACCACAACACCAGTGGACAAGCCATGGATGTCTTCTCCCCGTCCCAGGTCTTCTACGACAGAGCCTGCGCCTCGTCTCCAGACAGCCTGGAGTTTGGCCCCGGCATGGAGCTAGCCGGCTCTGAGGAGGATGAACACGTCCGAGTCCCCGGAGCCCCTCACCAGCCGGGACACTGTCTCCAATGGGCCTGCAAGGCCTGCAAGCGCAAGTCCAGCACTGTGGACCGCAGACGGGCTGCCACCATGCGGGAGCGCCGGCGGCTGAAGAAAGTCAACCACGCGTTTGAGGCTTTGCGGCGCTGCACCTCGGCCAACCCCAGCCAACGTCTGCCGAAGGTGGAGATCCTGCGCAACGCCATCCAGTACATCGAGAGCCTGCAGGAACTGCTACACGAACAGGTGGAAAACTACTACACCCTGCCTGGGGAGAGCAGCTCTGAGCCTGGGAGCCCGTTGTCCAGCTGCTCTGACAGCATGGTGAGACCTCTGATCCGCATACTCACTGCTTCCTCTTCCTAACATGTGTTCCACGGCTGCATCCTTATCGCTCTAACACCTCAGAGAAAAGCAAAATCTATTGCATGCTAGAAATTCATGTTCATGTTGTGAGATCCTCAGCTTAATCGGCCTTTTTGCTGACCAACCTTTCTGCAGAGCCAGTTCCAGTGATGCATATTGTAAACCCAAGCCATTACCATTCAGAGTAGCTTGTTTGACTAAAATGGAGTCAGCACATTTTCAATTCAGAAACATATGAATCCAAAAACCCCTTGCTTTGGCTGTTTCACCTCAAGGGACTCAATTACCATGCGAATCCAAGCATGTCATACTCTCCCTTAGATCTTTCACACACACATCGTTTTTTTGCAGCCTCATCTGAGCTGAGTTTAACACCAGGTCTCTTTATGGTCCTGTGTGTGTGTGCGCGCGCGTGCGTGCGTGTGATATGCTGGTTATTATGGCTCAGACAGGGTTAGTTCTTCTGAACGATATTGTCTGAAGGTGACACTCATACCAACTAATACAATAGAGCTTGTAATGGTGGATGGTGTAATGACTTTCCCACCACCGGACACTTTATAGCCCTAATAAACCCAGCTAAATCCACCTTACTGAAGTCTGGCAGGAAAGACTGGCCGTGTTTCTGCATTCCATCCTGACTGCATGTTCTGCGCCGCTGCCAGGATTTTCTGCAGATTTACTAGGAGAAAGTGTCATCTTGCACAAACTGGTGTTGCTTCCACTGATACAATCGATTCGCCACGCTCGGAGCAGGGCAGGGTATGGGAGTATGTGCTGCCACTTTGGCTTTAAGGTGGATGTGAAATAAAGACGCCCATAACCTTGGAACTTAGGATTTATTAGCCTGTCCTGAATATCATGAGAACTGATTGACTTTTATTGTGTTTTCTTTCTTCATACTCTATATACAACACACACACAAAAAAAATCACCTCTTTCAGTTTTCAGTTAAAGTGCGTATACAAGAATGCACGAGTGAATCAAGCACATTCTAGATGAAATGACAAATGCATGTGTGATATTATGACTGTACTCATGTTGTTTTGATTTCTCATTTCCTTCCAGACTGACTGCAACAGTCCTGTGTGGCCACATTTGAACGCAAACTACAGCAACAACTATTGCTATGCTAAGAATGGTAAGACGCTTTGACCTTTTGAAATGAATTGAAGCACGATTCACACCAGCGCTATTAAAATGCTATTACAAACAAATAACTCCATACTAGTTGATTTTTTAAATTGAGGTTTTATTTTGCTTATGGAGAGTACCAGGAGTTCTACATTTCTACTTATTTTTAAAATAAATAAAATAAATAAATAATCACCATATTTATTATATGTATTTATTTTGATTAATTCTGTTCATCCACTGATTATTTGTATGATTTTTCTTAATTATTTTAATTGTTCTAATTATTCATATTATCTGTCTTAATTTGCCTAATTTTGTGTTTATTGATCAGATACACAACTGACCCTCTCTCTCCCTCTCTCTCTCCCTCTCTCCCCCCCCATCAGACAGTTCAGGTGACAAGGCAGCCGGAGCCTCCAGTCTGGAGTGTCTGACCAGCATTGTGGATCGTCTCTCCTCGGTGGAGGCCGGCGGACCAGCAACTCTGAGACACATGGCCACCTTCTCCCCCTGCAGCAGCGACTCCCAGCCCTGCACGCCGGAGAGCCCCGGCTCCAGGCCCGTCTACCACGTCCTGTGAAGAAAAACCTCCTTCTGACGTGGATATGACATTGCCACGGGCGCTGAGCTTTACCAACCAGCAGCTTAGTTTGCAGCACGAAGTAACTAAGGTCTGTGCCAAGCTGACGGACACTCAGCAGTAACTGAGGGACTGTTGCAAAGCACCAACCGGCTTTTATATTGTACATAAGATTGTAAATATGTAATGTAAATTCCCATTTATTCTATACATCCTATTATGCCTAATGAGACATATTTAATAATGACAGTTAATGTAACGTTGCCGACCCAATGTGCATTATTCAAACTAAGTGGTATTTAAGCAGTATTGTATTTTCTTACTTTCCATGTTGGTCATTAAACCTTTCATTGTTTTGTATAAAGGTTTGGTTTTCTCATCTTTTTCTTGCCCTGGCACCATGTGACACCTGTAGAATGTAAACACCATATGTTTGGATGCCTCATTAATCATCCCATTAAAAAGTGTGTGTGTGTAGAAATGATGAACTAAAGTAATGAAACAATATGAATGTTTATGTTCATTGGAGTTTTAGTTCTACAAACATCAACGCAACAACAACAAAAATCATATTACAAAGTTGCACTATTGTACCATTTTTTAAATTGTTTTTTTAGAGAAATATGGGCAACGCAACAAAAACATTTTTTTGTTTTAATTAAGATTAAATAGTGAAAGCAGCTGCCATGTTTCTAATGCACCATTGATAGTTTAGTGGGTTTGCTTTTTAACTTAACTTACAACTTACCATTGCCCAAATGCACTGAACGTTTTAAATTTGACAAATGACTATAGGTTATAAGTGTGAGACAGACGGCTGATCTTTATCACCATAATGAGGCCGATGATGAATATGAGGCTGCGTAAAAATCAAAAGTTTCAGCTTGTGGGGATCGCATTTAGAAACGGACAGAGGTCAGTTGATACCCGTTCTCTCTGCCAGTGATGTACAGCACATGTGTGATGAGTGATTACAACAATGCAATAGGGCTGTTTCTGCTCTTAGTGTAAAAGAGAGGGAAATCAAAAGCTCAGGGACAACTCACACAGAAAAACAAATAAATTCCATATAGTGAAGATGTGAGTTTTGAAGTTTAAACCTTGTCTCTCCATTCTACTTTAACCAGGTTTTTCTCTTTTCTTTTGATGTGAACAGCAGTGTGGGAGGACGGGGGGAGGGGGAGGGGGAGGTAGCGCCGTGTACCTGTTTGTTCTTTACTACCAAATGTGAGTCCTCATTAACACCCTGAATATACCATCAACACTAAACATTAGCAACAAATGGCCTCTAATTGTACTTAATGTGAGAATGAAGGGGGGAGGGGGGATGTGTCTCCCATACTGCATCACTCTGATCAAAGCTTATTCAAGCTGTCATGTTGTAAAGAATCACATCCCTTCTCTCATATCTTCCTTGTTTAAAAAATCAAACCAATCACTTGCATGTCTCTCGTTAGCTCTTATTTCAGCTCTGTTACACCATCCACAGGAATATTGTTCTTGCATTGTTTCTATTGTTAGGAAAAGCATCTTATTCTACTGTTGCCGGCTGAATGCCTCAGAATGTAAATGGAGTTGGAGCCACCAGTCTGCAGTCGTGTCCATCCGTCAGTAAAAGACACTTGGGACTCAACACGTGGGATTTCCATCTCACCATGATCAGCACTGTCTTACTGTGACATTGTAGAGAAGGTTGAAGCAGTTAGATAGTGACCGTGTGCCTGAGCCACAATGCTAGACGGGTCTGAGGCATAGAGGGCATACCAACAGCGGGTTGTATTTCAATAACCTCCACCACTGCCTGCTAAACTCCAAATGTCACTGATGTCATTTTCCACGGCTAAACTTTGGTTGCGATTCATAAATCACCTATCCACCGAGCCTGCGGTTTAAATAGAGACGTACGGTTTCCCGTCAAGGTCGCTGAGGTCGAACGTGGAGAGCGAACGATTCCTATTTATTATTATTATTTGCATTATTTATTTGTTAGTCTTTGGAAATCCTGCACAAATGGGCTGCAGTCAGCACCAGTGTATAGCAGTGCTAATGGGCCAACAAGGCCATTGCTGCAATACTCTGTGGCACCACAAGAGGGGGGTGTTTCTCACTTCTCACATTTGCACTTAAGCTTTTACAGTCAGATTTTAAGTACCACTCATAAAACACAAGTTGCCCCGTTTTAGGAGTGTACGTATGAATTTACACCATATACATGTATGCATTTTGCCAGTGGGGTCAGAGTGTAGGGTCAACCATTTGTGCCCCCCCCTCCTGGAGAAGGAACAGGGGGTGGGGTCCAGTGTCCAGTGTCTCGCCCGCTGAAGGGAAGTTGGAGAGGGATGGACACCCTGGGTTTTCTTTCTAATATCCCATCAACCTGCTGCTATGGTTTCTAATTTTGGGTTGTTTCCACAGCTGTTTCTATTCTCCACCTGAACATTCTGGCAGATGTGCAAAAAGTGAGGAGTGAGAACAATTACGGTTTCACACCTCTAATGCATCAAAATGTGTTAGATGGCAAACTTGACAAGATTTTTCTTTCTGATTTTTCCTTTTTACACATCTGACTTTCTCGGCTTTGCCTCAACCCCAAGGCACTAGACCTTAACCCTTCGTTGGCCAGCCTCACGGTGAGAGTTGAACAGTTCGGCCTATTATCTTCTGAGATACTGCAGGAGAGGCTGACAGGGTGTTACATTCAGACACCTGTCAGCGTCTGATTAGCTGGCAGGGAGGGAGGGGGTTTGTCATCTGCACGCACAGTAGGACTGGATGTGTTTCATGGAAAAAGGATAGAAAATGTTGGGAGGGAAACTACTCCATTCTGAGTTTTGTCACTGCTGTATTCACTAAAGATGAATAGAATACAGGCCTTAGTTATTTGGCTGCTAGATGGAGAAATTAGCTTTAACAGGTATTTTATCACACACACACACACACACACACAACACTGTGTACAACTTTGTTTTGTGCATTCACTGCCATCGAGTTTACTGCCTTTGATTTACAGGGCCCAATGTGTCTTTACATTCGTTTCAGTGTCTGCTCTTCGTATTAGCCTGACAAAGTCAATTAGCTTTCTGCTCTTAAATCGTAAAGTTAAGGTATAGACACTATGAACCTCTTTGGATTATTGCGTGAAAGCTTTCTGCTCTGATGCTAAAATCCTGGACGAGCCTTCGGAAGGAAATCTCAAGAGCACCATATTTAAGCACCACTTATGGCAGCTGCATTTAGATTTGGGTGGTAAATGGTAAACAGCATACTGGATGGCATTAAACTCCACTGAGAGACGATCAACGGCAAGCTGTTTTAACATTGTGTTCATTCATACTATTTACCTTCTATATATATGACAAATAACAACACAATAGGAATGTGTAAGTAACATTATTTACATTTGTCACTTTATTTGACCCTTTCTACCAGTTGCATTAAATTACATAAGATTTATGCAGTAAAGTTCACAACTCAAATATCCAACGAGCCAAGAGAAACCTGGTTTAAGGCATGTTAGCATTTATAATTTAACAGCTAAATACCAAATTACAAAATAAGGGTGCAGTGCAAGAGACATCAGGGTCGACAACGCCATCACTGTACACAAGCACATAGATTTATTTATACAAATATAGTATGTATAACAATTGCATATCAACAGTTTGTTGTCTTTTTTTATCTGTATGGTAAGTACAGGACCATCAGCTTCAAAAATGCAAGTCAATTAAGAAAGAGTACCTGTGATTTAAAGATACAAAAATGGATCTGTCGTATTGAGATGTAGTGCCCGGAGAGTGAGGGACAAAATAACTTTGACTTTCTAGGAGTGGGCTTTACCCTCTGTGCTAAAAGGGCTGATTAGGAAACTGGGCCCTATCTGGATAGATGGCACATTAGGGACTGAAAAGACTGTTGCACTACTCGAGTCTAAATGATCTACAGAGATGTACTGAACATCTATTTGATAGAACTACAGAAAAGATGACAGTCGCTAATAAAATCTTCACCGTCTACCAATAAATCAGTGCCATTTTAAAGTAATAATCTGCGACATTTTCATATAAAAAGTGTCTAGACAGAGTGATTCAACCTCTACCCAGTTCATGAAAGCGTTTACATCAGCTGTTCCAAACACTTGGTGGTCAGGTGGGTCTTTACCCTCTGGCGCACAGGAAGTGATGCGTTTTGAGTTTCCTACAGCAGCAACAGCGGTTTGTTCCAAGTAGGTCTGTGGCTCCACAGTACTACAGGACACGCCCACTGTTAGCATGTTAGCTGTATTCAACCTGTTATGGTTTAGGCAGGGGGGGTGTCATGTAGTAAAGTGTGTGTGTCATGTAGAAAAGTGTGTGTGTCATAGTAAAGTGTGTGTGTCATGTAGTAAAGTGTGTGTCCTGTAGTAAAGGGGGTATGTATAAAGTGGTTGTGTCCTGTAGTAAAGGGGGTATGTATAAAGTGGTTGTGTTGTGTAGTGATGGGGGTGTGTCATGTAGTAAAGTGGGTGTGTCATGTAGTAAAGGGGGTGTGTCATGTAGTAAAGTGGGTGTGTCATGTAGTAAAGTGGGTGTGTCATGTAGTAAAGTGGGTGTGTCATGTAGTAAAGTGGGTGTGTCATGTAGTAAAGTGGGTGTGTTGTGTAGTGAAGTGGGTGTGTCGTGTAGTCGGTGAGTCTGCAGATAGACCCTTCTAAAGGCTCTGGCGTCCTGGTGACTCCGTTGGTTAAAGAGTACCACGTAACTGAAACGTCATGGGTTTGAATCCGGCCTGGGACCTTAGTCGCGTGTCATCCCTCTCTCTCTCATGCACAAAAAACTGTGTGTTATCCCTCTCTCTCATGCAAAAAAAGCCCTCAAATCCCACCTTTTTACTCTTGCTTTCAACACATGAATTTCTTTCCCTCTCACCTTTTATTTATTTTTCTCTATTAAAGTTGTTTTTGTTCTGTAAAGCGTCTTTGCGCACTACTGTAGGAAAAGTGCTACTGTATATAAATCTGATGTATTATGCACAAATAACTGTGTTATCGATATGTCACCATGTCAAGACAAGTTCCTGCACATTTATTGTACTTGGAGAATAAATGAAGCCTGTTTCTGATTAGCCCGCTGAACTTATGACAACCATATATATAATGACTCGTTTAACTCATATCTGCATTAACTTTCTGGCTTAAAACCGCAACATCTCCATATGTTCATGATTCACTTGCCCCACTCGGCATTTATGAATAAAACAACACCGAATACAACATTGACCATCGGGTTATATGCAGATGTACCCTTTTCCACCCGCGATTCATAATTGGCTGGCTCTTATAGACCTGTACTGTCTAATGTAATGTACTGCCATTGCTGTACCTGATGCTGCATGATAAAAAATGGAGGGACAATGACAGACAGAGGAGAGAGGGGAAACCGAGTGAAGGAGAAATGGGGACGATGGAGGGGAAAGATAGAAGAAATACAAGGATAGAAAGTGGTAACAGGGACTGGCGACGGTAAAAGAAAGGTTAACAGGAGGGGAGCAGCCTTCAGATAAATCAAGTTCATTTCCATAGAGCTACAGTTTGTATGCAGTCGGAGTAAAAACATCATTATCTAACGATCATCACTCAATATTAAGCTCATAGTACAAGAAAAGCACCAGAATACGTCATTGCTGCAGAGACGTATCGACGAGCTGCAGGGTTTCAGGGCAGCGTTCATTAGATAACGTTCAGACATCGACAGACGAGCAGGGAGAGAAATAGAAGGGAGAAAGGGTGACTGAACAGATGGAGATGTCATTGGCAAATAGGCCCCGCCCCTCACAGAGTTTATGTTGAATGACACCTCCACTCACCAAGCAGCCCCACCCACGCCAACTCCACATACTACTATAATACTTTATTTGCAAATTATGACGAACTGACTTAGAAACGCAGAATGGAAACGGCAAAATTCAATTAAATCTCAATTCGATATTGCAGCAAAGCTTTGACGCTCGCTCCAAGTGGAATTTGTAGAGATGGAAATGCGTTTGTGGGATGAATAATGATTGGCCCGAAAAACGTCTCAAACTCATTGCGCAGCAGTTCTTAAGTGGCAGCCTCAGAAACCTCAAACGCACCGTCTCTCCTGGTGAGAATATTATAACAGTAAGTGTATTTCTTCTGCTTCTCTGTGCTCGGATGAAAGCGTGAACTCGCCCGATACTAATCACTTTCTGAAAGGGATGTTCAGGATGTCCAGATTAATTTGCATTTTGCGACATGTCACAAGTTCACATCCCTGCAAATCCCTCAC
>CABFOS010023698.1:0-16543 GCA_900660315.1 Diretmoides pauciradiatus | reverse complement strand
CGCACACACACACACACACACACACACACACCCTTCCCATGCCAGCCTCCCACTTCAAACACACACCTGTAACAGCCAGCCATTTTATACCTTTCTACATCCCCAGTCTGTAATAACATACTCTGTCTGGCTTTGAGAAATTCTATTATGATTTCACTTGGCAATGTCGACCACAGTCTCACATCTTCTTTCGCACACACAGAAGCCATAATGTGATATTATCGACTGCATTTCTCTCTGTCTACCTGATACTCTTTCATTGTGTGAATTGGGAGCCCTCGGGCCTGTATTGATTTAAACTTACCCAACTAGTTCAGAGAAGCTCAGAAAGTGTTCAATCTGTCCAGAGGCTCCACATTTGAGTATTACTGTACAAGGAGAGCTCAGGTACATTATAGAAAATGGTCTGAAATGGGCCTTGCAGGCAAACCGTTCCCAAAGAAGTTTTAAAATGCCAGGTAAACCTCCAAGGTAAAGCATCAAACAATGTTTGTAATGTAATTTAGAAATGCAATTTATTAATTCGAAATTCCTTCTAATGAACCCTGATTATGTCCTGTAGCATTTAAACTATTACTAAATCATTACCACATTAACTTGTAAAAAAAATAAAATAACATTTAAATTAAAAAAAAAGCATTTTACATGTGTGTGGGGAAATTTGCTGGATTGCCTTATGGCACAAGGCAGGAACTGTTTTACTTATAAGTAATACACATCTTAATTTCAGTTCCACTATTCTAACTGCATAGGTTCAATGTTAGCTTATCTCACTGGATGCATATTCGCTGTTATCAAGGCCTGCTTCTGTACGTCTCAGCTCTTACCCTTCTTCCTATTGGTCAAAACAAATGCATGCGTTTTAATTTTGAGAAACACAAAATGCTACACATAACATCTTTAAAACAAATCTATATCATGCGACTATTGTTATTGATACTGTATCATACCACTATGATTCAACAGTACCTATCAGTGGATTTGTTGTTTGTTGTTGGGTTGTATCATACTATGACCAGAATTAATGTTTTCAACAGTTTAGAAATGCAGCCACAATTAGGATTTATATTCCCTGTGAGGGCAGAATTCAAAATAATAAAAAAAAAATCAGTTTTAAAGACAAAAATAGGATAATTGACATTCTTTACATAGACAATATTAAAATGCTTGTATTATTATTATTATTTTTAACTAAGACCAAACCCATGATAAGTGAAAAGCTGTTAAGATGTTTTATTTTCCATTAACTGTAATTGTTTTCATGAGGGCAGCATCCAAAGTGCATGATTTAAATGAAAAAAATGCATTTTAATTGACTCGGCCCGGGTGTGTGGGGAAGAATAAGAATCCAAGAGTAATGATTTCTTGCACGCTTCAATGCATTAAAAGATGAATCAGTGAGTTATGGCTTTTATTGTAGTAGAGCAGGGACTGGGGGGCGAGGTCAGCGGGACAGTGCCCAGATGATGGGCTATTAGGGAACAAAAGCCGAGACATGGGTAACCATCAAACAAAAGGCCTGTCCAACAGATCCCTGACTCGACACAACTACAAAGGAATGGTGTCCAATCCTCTGAGTGGAGGTTGTTAATTGGAGAGCCAAAGATCACAAAAAGGGGTGGTTTGGGGGGAGGTGAGCTGTTATTCAGTTTTCTTTGGTTATGTTCTCTGCTCAGAATAGAAAATTGTTTAGATGCGAATGTGCTGCCAAGATGGGTGTCATATATTAATATTCAACCCTGGAAATGAGCCATCTTGCTTGGCTTTGTCAGTACTTCACATATCTATTCAGTGGTCTAGGGCAGGAGTTCTGAGCTTTTTCATTTGGACAACCCCCAAACAGCAGATACACGTTAGACCCTATTTGAAAATATTTTGTCAAGGTTTTTGTTGTTTGACATGACTTCATACAGTGTCTTTACTGTACAGCAGATAGAAAAGTATACGTCAGAAATAATAGTAATTTATGAACACCCATATGTAACCTATATGGAGTGAAATAATAGTGAAAATATAACACACAGTACTGTACTTCATTTTGTCAGAGACCCCCCTGGAATCACCTCAAGGACCTCACTTTGGGAACCACTGGTCTAGGGTGAGTGTATACATTACAGTGCCTTATTTGGGCAAAAACAGGGCTTTTAACATGTTTCTGTGATGAGAAGCAGACATAGCAGGGCGATAGTGGCTAGCGCTGATAAGAGCTGATAACATAAGATAGTGGCATAAGACTATCTCTCCACTTCAAGCATTAAGGCCTTGGAACCAAAGCATCCAAGGAATCCTAAACTAGTCCACACATCAAAGTGTGTGGGGGGAAGACATACAGAAATCTACAAAAGCCAGGGGTTGGTTCATTTTAACGGGCTTTCAGAGAATCTCTTGTTGCACGGATGACCTCCAGAGCTTGTCCTTCCCTGTGCCACGAAGTACTGCCATGTCTGTACAATATTTGCCGCTGACAATGAATCATCCTGCCATTTTGCATGCCATTCCTCTCTGCGAGCAGAGCAAAGCAGGCATTATGAACCAGTGATGCAGACAGCTCGCACCTATTAGCTCTTATCTCAAGGACGACACGACACGTTCTGTTATAATTAACTGGAGCGGACACCCAACAAAACACACAGAAGGCCGAGCCAGGCAGTATAATTGATGAGCAAATTTATTACATCCGACTTCAAAGAGAGATGATGAACAAAGCCACTGAGATACCCAATGTTGATGCTCGTAAACTCGGATTGGTTGTAAAGTGTTACAGCATGTATTACAAATAGCATAAAAACACACTGAATTATTTTGCAGCTAATAATAGGGTATACGTTTGGAGAAACCAGCAAGAGCAAGCTAGATTTTGAAAAATAACCCCACCCCTCCTTTCAGTCACCCCTCCTCTAAAGCCCCTCCCCCGAAACACAAACATGCACTACTACTACAGTAGGTAGGTAGACAGGCAGGTAGTCCATCCAATCATTTAATGGCAGGTAGACAGGCCCTGTGCCAGCTAGAGACACCGGATTTTATTTTATTGTCAGAGCATTTGATTTATTGATTGCTATCGGGATGTACAGAGAAATTCAACAAATATAACAAAAAGTAGTTTCTAAACAACATTACCTACCCTACCTTTAATGTAGAGGTGGAGTTTTAAATACTGTATTTGTGGTGAGTTTGTCTATCATTGCCTACCTGTGTGTGTGTGTGTGGTGTGTGTGTGTGCGTGTGTGTGTGTTTGTGTGTGTGTACACTGTATATATGAGTATGTGTGTGTGTACATGCTTGCCTGCACGCCAGTGTGAGTGTGTGTATAGCAGGCACTACAACTGATTACAGTGAGGAGGGGTCTGGGAGTGTTATTAACGGTAGTGATCCACAGCCCTGATCCCATCAGCTACAGCCAGGCTGGGGGACAGACAGGGGGGCAATGAGAAGAGCCCTCAGCCTGCCAATGAGCCTGGTGGCTGGGGAGACCTGGCTGGATTCAATCCTATAAGCTGCTCTGGTCACTCACCCATGGTGGTCATGGGCGGACATATCACAAACCCATACCCATGTAGGCATAAGCATGCTCACTCACTCACATGCTCACTGCTAATAATTAATTACCTGCATCATCCCTCTGCAAACACTGCAAAAGAAATAATGCACGAGTGTTTCCTTTTGGAGGCTGGAAGAGCATGTTCCTTTTCTATCGAATACATCTGATTTTGAAAATGTCACACCCCGTCTATCACATTTCTTAAGCAATCAATCCATGAGGTCTGTGAGATTGTTTTTTGTCATTGCTGTGATGTGTCTGCACTGCCCTTCCTAGAGGTCCCTTATCAGTCAAACAGTATGGCCAGTACTGTGACGTCTTTTTCCTTGGACTTTTCTGTTGATAAAGTTTGAGTTTCTCGTTGTCACTCTGTTTATTTGTCAGTCCTGTCATGGAGGCTATCGCTGCTCATGCTGACAACCCAGTTCTTCTTCCGTTTGTTCCAAACAATCTGCTGCTTCTGCTGCTGGAAGCGTAAATGCTTTACTTCCTGTACGCCAGAGGATTTTCCCAAGTGTTCAGAAAAGCAAATAAAGTAAAAACTTTCATGTGTGTATAGGTTGCATCACTATTGTGTTATATCAGTTTATTTAGTTCATATCATTTATTTATATGAAAATGTCATCTGTGCTCAGGACGCTGTAAAGAGTATAATACCTTCCCTGTCCTCTCTTCCTATTTCTTCAAGCAGCTGTAATCAATGGGAAGCCAGCGAGCCTTGGAAGTCATTGAAATTTAATGCACCATGAAGTAATAATTTTATGGCTAGGCTTTGGGTTTTGTCTGACTTTGTGTCTAATGCTTCATTTCTCATAGTTTGGCAGACAGTGAATTTTATAAATTCACTGCAGATATGATCGTGATAACCGAGGAGCCCCTTTCGCATGTGTGTCTCATTATTAATTCCATTATGGACGGTCTCTAAGCATGGAGCCCCATTAGACAGAGTCAGCCCACTAGAGCAGAGCAGACCTCAGGTTTAATTGACACCCCAGCACACACAGGAACGTGGGAGACGGCATGATCCGAGTGCATAGCTGATCAACGCAAATGGCAGCTTTCTCTCACAGGAGCCTGGAATTCAAGAAAGAATGAAGCAAATGTTTGAATTAGTATTCCAACAGCAAGAATCCAAAATGGGTGAAGGGGAATAGTAGAGAAATGTAGTAGCTGTAAACCCCACAAAGCCATGATTCAAATAACCCAAATTCCATTTCCTTTTTTAACCATGTATCTTGAACTTCAGTTGATCTAGTGGCCTATTATATTTTATGAGGAATGCCTTGAAACTCTTCTGGAATGACAATTCCTCTGGGTGACACGTTTTCCAGGCCTTTCAGAAAAATTGCACACTATTAGACAGTATCAAAGTGATAAATCTCAGGCAGCCTGATGACAATGTTGTGGGTAGCCTTTGGGGAGCTCTTTGTGTCTGTGCTGTCTCTGTTCCGCGAATGACACAGCTGGGACTGCACTGAGGTCATCGCTTGGCCATACAGCCACAACAGACCACTTATGTAAGCTCGATACATGCTGTTGCTGTACGAGTAGTTTTCCTGTCTGAAGGAATATTGTGGTAAAGTACATTGAAGAAAAAGGCGTAAATTTGTCAGACACAATTTTCATGTGGAAAATTGTGAAAAACATTGGACATTTTGTACCAAGAGTGGGAATGTCGCCTGATCTCCTGCTGGTCAGATCCCTGGGTAGCAGCACTTGAAAATTATAGCTGAAAAAACAGTGTACCGAAACAATGTGGACTTAAGGTAATGAAAGGCACCAATCACTCCAAACACTTGATGAGAAGGTCACCAGAGATTTACTTAATATTCCCCCAGTTAAACTTCTAACAAGAAGCGGTAGGTGTCCAAATATACAGTATGTCAACACAATTCACAACCAGGCAGTGACACTGGAATCCAATATAAATCTTGTGCGAATCCAATTAAATAGAAGCCTGCTTTGTTCACACTAGTGTTTCTCAAAGCTGTCTGTCTTCGACGCTTATATGGGTTGCAGTCTCCTTACAGTGAATAGGCATCGACAATGGAGGCAGCAACGGACAGCTGATGTGGTGGGCGGTCATTGTTCATCATGCTATACTGCTCCCTTGAATTGATTTCAGATGTGGGCTGACAGACTTGGCTAGACAGGCTGCCCAGGTACAGTAGGAGGTATTCCTTTAAAGACCAGCAATGCGCCTCCCCAGTGGATCACAGAGCATTGTTCTGTCCTGAACAAATGACTAGTTTGGAACCCCGGTGGATGAGCAAATAGGTGGGTGTGATGGAGTGACAGAGAGACAGAAAGAGAGAGAGGGAGAGAGAGAGGGAGAGAGAGAGAGAGATGCTATTCCCACTAAATCCGTCTTATTGGATTTTAGCTGTGGGCATTCATCACTTTCTACCATTGTGTTGCTTGGGGATTGACTGCAAAACTTTAATAAAAGCCCGTCCGCCAACTCCACGCAGTCTGTCAGGAGCGCCTTTCTTGTTCCAAAATGAGCAATTTTAGCATTCATTTTGTTGTTGGTGGTTATATAACAATTAATCTATGAAACAATCGCTGTCAAGAGCCTCCAATTACATACTGATAAGGGGAAGAATATAAAGAAACTGTGTGTGTGTGTGTGTGTGTGTTTGTGTGTGAATACATGTCCCTGTGCTGTTTGATCCCTGAAGCATCTCCATGCCACTTAACAAGTGTCCTCACACTCTTGGTGGTCTCTGCTCTACCATCAGACTGGATGCAACAGGTCAGTGGTGTTGGCAGCACAACCTCGGGAAATCCAAACTCTGTCACCTCCTCATTAATTGGTCTGATCTGTGATTGGATACAGTAGGTGGCAGTTCCATTTTCAGCAACACCAAAACCTATACCACAATTAAGATATAGATAGAGGATTACAGGCACAAACACTGTCCCCAGTGCTCACAAACATACACACAGATTGGAGCAGGCAGAGCTGCTCTGGGGCCAAAATAATCTCACTGGCCTGTTAAACCTCAAAGGAGCCAAAGAACCACAGTTTTTCTGACTACAGTAAATCGACTTGACTGCTAGACTAGACAAAACCCAGTGGAAAAGGCAAGAGGTAAGAAAGGAACTAGGTAATAATATAGAGGCGTCTAAGAGAGAGGAGAGGAGGAGGAGAAGGAGGAGGAGGAGAGAGATGCCAACAGAGATACTCCATGCACAAAGTCATATCAAGTGGGTATATGGCAGATTGGAGTTTTCATTATAGAAACATTTCCGGAGGCAGAAATAATCGGTTGAGTTAAACGTTAATGAGCGGAGCTAAAGAACCACATTTTTTTAGATTGGCATAGCTACTTACTTATCTAAGTGGCAAACCTGAATGGTAATGGTAATCTAGGTAAGCTAGGTAGACTAGCTGACCTTCTGAGATGATGAATGCCAAGATCGTGAAATAAAATTTAAAAAAATAAAGTCATTGCCACTCGTATTTTTTATTTCTATTTTGAATTCCTTCTTTACCATTCAGGTTTGCCAGTTAGTTAAAATGCACTCTAATGCTCTAACACTCTACCACTCATTAACGTTTAACTCAATCAATAAGATTATTTCTGCCTCCGGAGCAGCTCTGCCTCTCAGAAATGTTTGTATAATGAAAACTCCAATCTGCCATATACCCACTTGAGATGGCTTTGTGCATGGAGTGTCTCAAGTATTCTGTTGGTACCACTCTCTCTCCTCCTCCTCCTCCTCCTCCTCCTCTTCCTCCTCCTCCATCTCCATTCCTCTCTCTTAGATTCTCACTCCCTCTCCACTTTTGAAGAGGAAGCAAAGCTCTGACGATAGGCACACATCCTAGTGAAACATCCATATCTCTGTAGACAAACACACACACATGCCAAAAGAGGAAATCGTCAGACACATGCCCTCATCTAAAGGTCTAAACCACTAAGCATTTCCATTTGACAACAATCACAACGATTAGCTTTGGGGCTGTCAAACCCTGCTGTTTTCACAAAGAGTGAAAGCAGAGGAGGAAGAGGAAAAGGAAGTGTTGCGGAGAGGGATTTAAGATTGCAGGGTGCCCCCACTGCCCCATAAGCTGTCAGCAGAGAACAATGCTTTTGAACTGTCATGAGGTTGAGAGAAAATATAAAACTATTTGCTTTGGCACATGTTTCATAGCGTTTTCCTAAAGCATTTAAACTAAGTGAAAAAGTATAAATGGACTGACTAAGGTTATCACCAAAATATTGTTAATTCTAATGATCCTTAAGTTAGAATTTAAAGCATAATGTAAATTATTTAAATTATTTTAAAATGGCTAAATGTTAAAATATAATCAAATGCAGATAGACAAAAAGGCTGCGCCAGTTCATTTGTTCCATTTCATAAACTCCTGTATTCCTCCTGAACGGAGACAGCAGGCAGCTCCCATACCATAATGTCTTTTTGAACACTGATTACATTTCAGGGAGCATCCTGTCACAAACAAAAGACAGACGATCACGCCTGACACTATCTGCAACACTGTTTCTCGCAAAACATGCAACTATAATTAAATCCATTGTGATGTAATTAGAAAAAGCATCTTGTATCCTATTTTAATTGCCATGTGGTCTCACAACACAATTTCTCGTTACAGTCTTCTTGGTGCGTGACTCAGGCGTTATGCCAGGAAATTTGGTGATGAAATAAGAACAACAACTCTGATCATTGGCGGCATTGTAACCAAGCCCAACACACAACACAGCTCCAATGTCACATTTGTAATTCCAAAAGAGAGCCTTTGCGCTCAGTGTGCCTCTGAAGGGGCCATGTTGCTTTGCAATTGTAGCATAGTCACTCACAGCAGAAAAAGAGATTCATTTTTTTTGTTTGATGAAATACAACAACCGAATAATTTCTCAATCTTTGCTCATTTTCTTGTTAGTTCTGTAAATGGGCGGTTTGATCCAGCGGTGCAGATATGTTCATCAAAGGATATGTGCTGGTGGTTTTGTAATGTATCAGACGGAAAGCATCCATGATATCATCTGGGGCATAACATGAAAAAAATCTTCAAAGACAACTGCCACTGTCAGACACCTGTAGACAAAGTAAGATTTCCAAAGATCTAATTATGTGTCTAATCATTTACTAATCCACTCAGCTAATTTGGTGTGATACTTTAAATCCATGCTTTTCAAACAAGGGCCTTGTTTTTTTCTTTCTTTCTCTCTTTCTCTTCTCGACATTCCCAGAGAGCAGAACTAATAAGACCTTTTCTGGCAACCGTGCTTCCTAACATCAGTACTGGTGGACACAAAGGACCCAGAGATTGAAAATACAAAGGAATCTCCCCAACCCCAAACCTCAGAGCAATTAATTCTGTAAAGAAGCCAAATTCTACCAAAAGAGGAGGTCACACTGTACAAGACCAAGGTCTGGGTGGAAGGGGAATGTGCCTGTAATTCCATTTTGACATTTTGAAGTGACTGTACCTCTTCAAAGGCGGCAACTAGATGAAAGAGCAATATAAATCCCAGACTCCCAAATGGTTTTGCAGCAAATACTCTTTGATTTGCTAATATTGGAGCTAACCTTGGTCAGTCTCTTTCTAGAGCAGTGTACAGTACATACGTACACGTTCAAACCTGGTGCACCTGCCTCACAACGAAATTCATGACGTAACTAAACTATTTTGAGGTTATTTCACACGCAGAGAACACGTCTTCACAACTGCATCAATAATCATGCAGTTCCACATCACAGTCTCATCAAGTGGGAAAATAAACACTAATCTGATTTGAACTCCCTATTAATATGGGGTTTTGATTAAAAATAGATTGAATCGTTTCATGGTGTACCTTGAAGAAAAGAAATTGATTCAGCATAACAATGGAAGCCCCAATAGACCTTAACAAGCCCTGCTGAAATAAATAAACATATAAATATGGAATTCGAGCCCCAACTACAGCAACCCCTCCATCTATGAATTGAAGAAGCCAGAATAGAACATTTTAACATCAGCAGGTAACCACAAAGAGAGAAGAGCCATTGTGACACAGAAAACCATTCTGAGCTCACACGTCTGCGTCTGCATCTGTCATCTCACACTCATTTCTATTTCAAGCATCCCACTTCACAGACCAGACACAGGCTTTATCAAAGAAAAAACATGATTAAAACCCAAAATGCAGGACATTCAACTAGCCTGTTGTTAAGCCAGGTGCCTGAGTTAGGATTGACAGCCATCATTTTTCTATTGTTGTCTTCCAGGGTTTCAAATACATTAATATATTCCTTTGATCTAAGTTTTCCGCACAGGCACTTCAAATGAAAGTGTCTTATAAACACCTTTGTAATGGAAATGGAAAATGGGTTTTCCTGAGGGGCTAATCAAACCTATTGCTCTCCAAGTATGAAAAGATGTGAAAGGGAACTGATTGATTGTGTTCTGGAGAGTAAAAAAAAAGAAAGAAGAAAGAATCTATGTCCTTTTCTTTCAGTCAATGCCTTGCTTCCTCCTCGATACGGGAAGTGATTTATTTTGACAGCTACCTCATTGGGTTTTATTTAAGCCAAATAAAAAGTCTTTGTTGTTGTTCAACAAGAGAGAAATAGTGGGATAAAAAGGGAGAGAGAAGAGAGATAGGGGGAGAGAAAAGAGTGCATGGAATGAGAAAACAAAGATCAAGAACAAAAAGAGAATGAGACAATGAAAAAATGACAAATGAACAACAGAAATGTGTGAAACAAGAAATAGAGAAAGTAGATGTGAGCAGGCCATTGGCTGATGGCCTGGTGGGTTAGATTTGACCCCACAGGGGAGGGTAGCGCACAGTCCAGGTCTATAATTAGAAAACACACAGTGCCACTAATCCTTACTGAATGATTAAACACAGGACTACAGCCAGGAATTGACGAGTGCCTGGTGCTACAGACTGGTTTTCCCATAAACTTCCACAGACCAGGAACTATCTGATGGGCTTGAAGGTGGAGGTGAGTTCTGCTTCGTGATCAGGTTCTGGTTTGTGTCGCCAACAATACACTGAGACTCTCTGATTGGATTTTTGGGAGGGTTCAAAGGTCAGAGCTGGGGTGACAGTGTAAAGCTAATTAGGGACAACAAGAAGCTGAGCTCTCATCAAACCGACAGTAGTTATTGACTGTATCAATCAACCCTGAAAGCGGCGAGACTATGATGATCATTACTCCATTAACTCCATCAGACATATTGCATTCAAATCTGGCTGAGCAAAGGTAATAAAGGTTCCCCGATAGGGCAGAGAAGGCAATCATTATCCAAAACACAGCTTCTCAGTCTCCATTTCACTGAGGCCAATCATCTCCCTCTCAGCTTCACAGACCTACAGACTGTTTAGAGACAAAGCAATCTGCTTATCATCAGAGATAAGAGGAGGGAAATGTTGTTTGTCATATTTCCAAACACACACACACACACACACACACTCAACTAGCAAATAACCTTCAAAATCAACAAGAAGTGTCACACAAGACACAAAGTCCAAACCATGGCAATCAGCAAGTCTGATTGAGGGCAGAAAAGTTTTAATAGATCCGGAGGTTGAGAAAGAGAGGGAATATTTGAGCCCAGATTTATATGTTTTCATAGCCTCCTCTCATTCAGCTAGGAAGCAGCCAGCTTGAGAGTGCGGGCTGCAGAAGACAGCTAATCATTAGCCAGTTAGCCCCTGTTATGTTATGGCCTGGGATCCAGGCCTGGTGATAAAGAACCAAAGGACTCGGGGCTCACAGCTTAATGATCCAAAGATCAGTGCAGGATTTACGGGCTCGGAGTTTCCACCATGGCTCCAGGACAAAAGCCTCCTCCTTTCTCCATCTACTTCAGCAGAGGGATAGAGTTCATAAAAGGAGGAAACAATGTTAGAGAGTAATGAAATCTCCCACAGATACTGAAAGAAATATAAAATGAGGGAGCCATCAATTGCTGACTGAAAGCTTCTAGTTGATTAGATGATAAATAAAGGCAAAGTGCCAGAGAACAAACATTTCACACGCTAGGAGTTTTACTGTCCCTTGAGCAACCTTCTTATTTATTTTTCTTTTAAGAGTTTAACATTGTAGCTCAAGGTTCGCTCTGAATTATGGATGTTGGTGAAAACTTGATTTAAAGGTTTCAGGCCCGGAGTATGAATACTGATCTCTCTATATTCAGTCTGACCAACCCAGTGGTGTTTAAAACGAAGTCTCAACTTCTAGTAAAGCTTGCAGGTTATCTATAATTGAAAAAGACATTTAGATGTTGCAAGTTCTCTGCAATGGTTGAAATCCTTTTGAATGAATGGAAGCAAAAAACCCTCCCAAACAGTTATACAACAATTGAGAGCTCAATCTTTCAGTGGTGTGAGGATAAAAGAGGCCTGGACTTGTCTTATCATTTTGACTTATTGGAGCAGTGACCAGGTCAAACATCCCCAATTATATCAAATGTTTTCAATAAGGCAATGAGCTGTGCACCTGCACATTACCCTACATGGATTTAACATGTGATCTTAAACCAAGGCTGTGTTTCCAGAGCTTGGTATGTGTAGGGGATGAATGTACAAGGAATGTGAGAGTGGAATTACAGCTTGCGTTGACTAGCATGTAAACTACCTCCATCAGTCTCACTACCAGATCCACGATTTCCAAAACTGTTGTTAGAACTCAGCTGGATGAAGCAGGGCGATGACGTCTTCAGCTGGCATGTGTTTTAAAGTATGTCACATTGGCCTTGGCCAGGATGAGTTTTACTCATCTTAGAAGACTCTCTCCATCACCATCACCACCGTCACCATCCCCCCAGCGTGGTGTGAATGCCTCCTCTGTGAGCCTGGCCAAGGATCTGCCAGCGGCCCCTCTCTTTGTCTGCTGAATGGGCACGGCTAGGCCACGTTTTAAGGCACCCTAATGTACCATGGCTGGACCACAAAGGCAGCGTGGTAATTTGCCAGGGATAATGACGCTCCCTTAATTCGGCCCTAGGGGCCACAAACAGAAAGCTTTAAAGCGAATCCCCATCCAGGGATGAGTCCCCTGTCCCCCCTTTTTTTCTAGGTCTCTCTTCCCCTCTCTCACTAACCCTTTCTCTCTCTCATTCAGACTGAAAGGGGCTTGTTTTCTTCCGGCTTATTGTTATCCTGAACCAAATATCAGCAAACAACAGCGGGGCTGGAGGAGACAACATGCCAACCACTGCTGGAGACCCTGATCTCCTCCCAGAGGAGAGGATAGAACCAAGACAAACACAGAGAAGCCTCTTCAAAGCAGCCGGAGAAGGGCCTGCCACAGCCCTACTCCAATGACACATATTAGGAGGAGACATTTAGGCCACAAATTGAATTGAGCAGAGTAAGTGAGAAAGAGGCGAGCGCTGAGCAAGGGGAATAGTACAACAGAATGTAAGCAAATGCCAGCGCCTGCCTGCGGGGATATTAAATACAGACACTGAGAAAAGGGCAGGATTGGAAGAGAACTGGCCTTCGCCTTTCATGATAAATTGGACTGTGCCTTTCCTAAGGGTTTGGGCCATGGTGGTAAGAGTTTGTTAGATGAGTTAAATGTTTGCTAACATTCTCTCAGCCAAAAGCTCTGTTTTTTTTCCAACCATTACCAACTGATTAACCCTGAAGACTACTTTTCTATATGTGCAATAAAGTTGGCCGCAATTTTGTTACAATCCAATTTGATAACTGCTACAATACATGCTTGTTACATAACAGATAACAACACGGCATGCATGCAATGTGATTTCTCCCTACTTAACACAATGTAATGTTACTCATTTCATATACATTTCATTTAGACACGTACAGTTAAAGTGGGTTTGCCGATCTATTGAGCTACAGAAACTGTGTAACTCCCATCTGATATGATGGAGAAAATGCCACAAGGTAATTGTGCACTCGCATCACATCTGATCTGAGCAATGATTTCACCTTACAGGACAAATTAGGCATTCAGTGATTCACATTCAGAGCGCGTGTGAAAGAGAGAGAGAGAAAGATGGAGAGGGAAAACTCCTCCATTAGCAGCCTGTACAAAGCACCCCCCAACCCATTCCTCCTCCTCCTCTTCTCGTCCTCCTCCTCTTCTCCACCTCCATTGCCACACTCATGCTGCTTTTCAAATTACTTGATCTCAGTCAGACTAAAGGACTCTCACATAAAAGCCTGCCTCACATAGGGCATATAGGGAGAGAGGGCATATAGGGAGAGAGAGCAACAGAGAATCAGAGAATGGCAATCCCGCAATCTAGAGATGTACTTAAAACCAGAAGGAAGTTTGATGGGCAATGGTAAAACAAAGAAAAACAAGTCTCGTGTTTGACAGCATACGGTAATTGAGTTCACCAAACACATTTCAGAGAGTGTGCATTGAGGTGAGAGGGGGTAGGGTTATGAAACTAAATCACAGAACACATTGTGGAATAATGAAATGAAAAAATTCAACAGCAGATGCAGGAATACATTGATTAAATACATGAAAGTGTCAGGTGTCAGAGCAGGTAACAAAGATGCAAAGGCGTACTCACCAATTAGGCATCACTGGCCCACCATCCTCTGGGTATAGGGATGGGGTGAAGAGGGACGTCTGTCCTATTCAACGTGGTTCTGGAGAAAAGAGACAGAGAGGAGGGGGAGGGGTGAGTCTTTCACCAAGTTGCTCACCTCCTTCCCATAAGCAGAGTGGAGTGCCACAAAGAACTGCTTGCGCTCTCGTAAACAAATCGCCAACTTTTCAATAGAGCAAGGAAGGCGGAGCTGGAATGGCATTTAAACGAAGACTTCATGGGGTTGGGGCCGGAAGAAAAGAGAAGAGGGACTTGTCCAACTAAATTTTATTACTTTAACTAACTGAAGGCCTAACCCCACAACAACAAACCGCAAAGTTCATTACAGTTGAAATGTCACAAAGGGTGCACATAAACCCTAGCCTGTATAGCTGAAGAGGCACCAGAAAAAAAGCCCAAATTATCCAACTGTAAATGATGACTACAGCTGGAAATAAATGTATGCCTCGGTGAGTTTAATCAAACATAGAGGCTAATATGCAGAGAGCACTTTGGGCTCCAGGCTTTTTGATCTTGACACCACAGAGCAAATTGGAACAAATAGCCATGGATGGTTTCTAAGGAAACCTCCAAGAGCGGTTCAGACTTTCTTTCCCTCCTGTGGCGCAAATTGCTGTGATATTTCTGCTGTTGCATTCACTGCCACACAAAATGCTGAAAAGAAAAGCTGATGGGATCAATTACTGCCTACAGACTACAGATTGCTCCAGTCTAAGACTTATCAGGAGCGCTGTAGACATACATTTAACTGTCTCGCCATTCCTTAGCAATGACACAGTGCACAGCGGATGACGCGTCACTACCTTGCCAGTATCCACTATAGGTTGGTTGGGTCAGAATCATTACACCTGCCACATTGAAGGATATCCAGGTCAAAGTTCCTCTGCTGGATTCTCTGGCTTGATGCTGGGACTGTGCACAGCCTGTCTGGCCCCAAAGACAGGTAGACATGCAGTAAAAAGGATTTTCCATGGAGCTAAGCTGAGAATTTAGGATTGAGCAGCGGGAAATGTCCCACTCAAGCAAAAAACACCCCATAATCTCTGTTGTCAGTGTGGGATCAGGCTTTATTCACTCAAAGGAGAGAGGGGGAAGCATTCTCATAAACTCTTTAGTCCGTAACCTATGGCGTCACTCTCTTTCTCTCACTCACACACACACACACACACACACACACACACACACACACACCGCAGTCTCCTGTGGTAATGCTTCCACACCAGACTGACAAATAGGACAGACATCCTACATCTGAATTCAGCATACAGCTGTACACTGCCGAGTTATGGTTTGATACACACGACATACAGTACTGCTGACATCATCTAATCCTAGAGACACACTACCACACTTGACAGACTGTGAAGAGATTGGACATCACATACTTAATGACTGGCCTTTGCAGATTTTGGTTGTGTACTCTTGTAGAGGTGCACACACTTGGAGGAGAGGTAAAAACTGGGATTACACTCCACCCAGGTTCTCACACCCTGCAACCCCACACAGTCTCAAAAAATCCAAAGATAAATCACAAGCTCGGACAATTCCTCTCTTTTGCCAGTTGTTATTCAGATGTGTGCTGATGAGTTGTCTGTATCTATCTGTGACTCATGCCTAAATCCCCCTGTTTTCAATGATGTTTAGGGCCATATTTTTTTCGCTGTGGGTGTGCCATATGGGCATTGAGCTGGGTTGTGGCTATCAAGCGCAGGGAAGTCATAGCAACAACAATAATGGTGGAAAGCAGTAGGAAACAAAAGAACAGTGAAGCTAAAGGTGCATCAGACATGATCCATTCAAAAACACTGTGCTTTCGCCGTCTGCTTATTCAATGGATGTGGACTTTATGAATGCCAGGTACCTCAGCCTGGATGTCATTTCAAGGTAGACAGCTCATCAAGATGAGTGACAGGTGTTGGGGCGTGAACTTGACCAACTGAAGGGGACTACAAATACACTCACTGCCTCAAGGAAAAAAGTTGCATATTGTAGCCTTAAAACTTGCCGATTTTACTCATAAACTCAAACATGTTATAATTGTGACGATACTAATCGGTCTGAATCTTCATTGGGAGACAAGAGACATCCTTAAACCTCACAAGTTAATCAAATGACCATTGCGACCACCCCAAACTAGCCTGGACTCTCTCTGATCATTAAAAAGGGTCATGATGGCCAAATCGTGACTATAATCTGGCTAAAAGTCATGTCGTGTGTCCTCAGCAAGACAGAGTATTCTGGTCTTTTAGAATTTGCGTGGCTGAGGAGAAAATGATTTGTTGTTCAACATCAATTCACTGTTACAGTAACATCTTAGCATGTGTATGAACTAGTGGGTGTAAACTGAAAAGCCAGACTGCACTTTGCTCCTAATTAGCATTTCAGTTTACACCCACTAGTTCATACACATGCTAAGATGTTACTGTAACAGTGAATTGATGTTGAAC
>CABFOS010023683.1:0-10677 GCA_900660315.1 Diretmoides pauciradiatus | reverse complement strand
GACAGACAGACAGACAGACAGACAGACAGACAGACAGACAGACAGACAGACAGACAGACAGACAGACAGACAGACAGACAGACAGACAGACAGACAGACAGACAGACAGACAGACAGACAGACAGATAGATAGATAGATAGATAGATAGATAGATAGATAGATAGATAGATAGATAGATAGATAGATAGATAGATAGATAGATAGATAGATAGATAGATAGATAGATAGATAGATAGATAGATAGATAGATAGATAGATAGATAGATAGATAGATAGATAGATAGATAGATAGATAGATAGATAGATAGATAGATAGATAGATAGATAGATAGATAGATGGACTGCAGGGTCACTGAAGACTCTAGTGTATGAGTCTTCCTGCATGCTTGATTTCCTGGTTCCCTGGTTGGCAATAAAGAGAGTGTCATGTTATGTGTATGCTCTGTGACGTGTGTTACACTGTAGAGGATTGGTGAAAAATGGCTGCAGTGGAGGTCATCTGCTCCCTTTTAAGATGGATTGTGAAATGTTATCTGAGAATTAGAACAGAGTCTCCATGGAAAAGTTTATACTGGGATTCAGACACACGTGGCAGCACAGTCTAGAAGAATTCACACACTCCCTGATGCTCTAAAGCCACAGGAATCCCTATGTATACACAGAAAATATCTTAAATGCTGACCACACATGTACAACCTTACACTGAACCATTAGAACCACAAAAGCAGCATCTACCACAGCCTCAACATGATAGTCATTGCTTATTTTGCTCCATTCACAACTTGCCCTGTGCAGCCATTTGTGATTACTTGCTGCTTGTTGTAGTCATTCTGTCTATAGCTGCTCCAGGAGCAGGTGCAGACCGTAATCAGGGTCAGAAGTGAAATGTTGTCTTTGTTGTGTATAATTGTCTAGGAGTCAGGTTTTACAAGGTGATAATGGGCAGGTGTCTGCCCTCCTGGCCTGTAAACGCTTTCTTCAAGTGAAATGATTCAGAGTGGAATCAAAAACTTGGTCCAGAATTTTAAAAATAGTTTGCAGTGTTTCCAATTGTAGAGAAGGTATTTTGGGCTTGTGTAATAAAAAAAGAAAAGAAGAGGAGTTGTTCAGAATCTGTTCTCCATTAATTTCTCCTTGTTCAACCTTGACAACACCACTATCAATAAAACTCTGGGGTGTGTAACTGCAGGTCATAAGGTCACTACTGAAGTAGGCCTAAGTAAGTATTATAATCAATCAATGTATTATAAATGCATATAAGCTATTCATGCTGTACAAATACATTCTTTTGTCATGCCAGGGGTCATTTCTGAGACTCTACCACATCCATTATCACCCCAGGTGGTTGTCATACCAACTCAACTTCCATTAGCCATTACCACACCAGACTCCTGACACATGACCCCCCCAAGGTCAAAAGTATGCAGGCAGGTGGCAGATGTGCTGGCTAAACATTTTCTCTCTTCTGAAGTTGTCCCTGATAGTAGCCCCTGTCTAATCACTGACTTCAATTTGATTGATGGCAGTACAGACGTCCCCATTCAACTCTCCCTGCTTTGGTCAGATCACATGCCACAGTTGTAAAATAAACATCAATGACTGAAACAGACAGGGCAGCGCCAGTGTCTGAGGACTTGGTGCAAGATTATAAAAGATAGGCTTTTATACAATAAAGTGTATTGCGCCCCCCCTCACCCTTCCTGATGGAGTGATATGGATCTGTTTACTTTGCTTTTGCATCACCCAGGGATGTTTTACCTCTGTACATTATGTGTATTACTCTCTTATGGATAGGATTCACTTAGGTTGGTATTTACAATGAACATGTAATGTGTTCATTACAAGCATGAAGCTGTTGTGTAAGTGGAATCAGGTATTTATTTTTTGTTGTGCAGACAGGCCAATGCCACGGCTCTTGTCACAGAGCAGTTGGTGGTTCACAGATACCTAAGTGCTTTGTTTTTTGACATGATGTTGTTGGAAATGGAATGAGAAAACCATACGTCCGGCTATTAAAGAGTAAAGTTCCTTAAAGTCCAAGAATGTGGGTCACACCCAGTGTATTGTTTACAGCCAGACAAGCCATCTGTCAGTTAGTTAGTTATGAACTGACAACTGCTGGCTTCCCAACTGGACAGGTGATGGAAATTGGTGCATTGTAGTATAATCTCTTCAGTATGTTCTGTAGCTATTCACTACGACTTGAATTTCCAGTACGTGGCCCATGTCTCGTGATTCATGAGAAAGCAGCTACTCTGGATTGGGACCAGGATGAAAAGTTCCAGGCAGCACTAGTTGACCCAGATGTGACTAGCGAGATGGATGGATGTGGAGCCACTGCAAGAACAAGTCTATTTCAGTCCCCCATTGTTTAGCATTCAGTCATCACTCTATGTAGTCTCCTGTGTGTACACCACTTTTGCTCACAAAAGAAAGAGGATCTGTGGGAAAAACACAGGGCATGTGTTTCCTCTCTCTCAGCACGTGTCCTTCCACTGCGTAAGACTGCCCTACTCCCCTCTTTCCTCTCACATACACACACTCACTCAGTCACAACACACACACACACAGAAGTTGGCAGATGTATACACACACACACATGCACACACTGTCGCACGCACATATAATTGCACACACACCCTGAATGGGGAATGTTTGGGTGGCATGACAACACAATTCCAGAATGGAATAAATGCCTGGCAGCAAAGGTCTGTTGTCAGACAGTCAGAGGTCCTATGGCACTCCTTTCTCATATAATAAGAGCCATTAAAAAGCTGGCAGCATCAGTGCTTTGAGAAACACTTGATTTGAATGAGGAGAGGTGAATAGGCTACTAGTCTGTGGAGCTCATCAATGCCAGACAATGTTGCGCTTCATAAACCCGAGCATGATTTATGAGCAGTGATAGAATGTGAAGTCTGGGTTTTTTAGGGGTTTATCTCGATTGAATCAACAAACTACTCTGTTCAGCTGCCGCTTATCACCTCTATCCATCACTACTGCACTCTCTCTTCTTCCCTTCTTCCCTCTGTCTTCTCAAACATGAGAAGACAGACACAACAGTGGAGCCTTTACAAAGAGAATCGAACCCTACCACAGAAAAAGCTGCAGACAAATGACTAAAAGAAGAACTCTCTCTACAAATGATGGACCTTAAATGGACATTTTAAGTACATGAATTAACAATGATGGATATCTGCAACATCCTCCTCAAGTAACTAATTTGCAAACTCCAAATTATGTTTTTTTGACTGTGTTTTTTTGCCAATTTGAAACCCATCATGTGTTTTTCATTTGTGTTATTTCAAAAATACATGGTTAACAATATAAAAAAAGCTGTTTGTCTTAATTCCTGCAAGAATGACTTTTGGAGATGTAAGTCTTTCCTCCATCAGTTGTGTTATTAGTATTCACTTTGACACCTCTGACTTACAGTACTTGTAGCTTATATAATGTCAGCATTACGTAAAGAAAACCTACAGCCAAGACCATATTACATGGAGCTCAGGTGACATTTGGGTGGCTGGTATACAACAAAACCAGTTGCATGAAAAAGATGTAAATCACCCTGGGATGTAGAAACTATGGCGACAGAGTGCTGGGCTGCACCGGTGGATCCCATTGACCTTTGAGTGGAGAGCTAGTCAATCAGTGACATGTGACACTGCCAGCCACCTGTCCAACTATGATAGGTGTCTGCTAACACCCACACCCACGCACCCATGCACACACATACAAAAACCCAGCTGCCCTGGATACAAAGATTAATTCGACCAACCAGTGAAATGGGAAAAGCACAAAATGTACATTCAGTGAACTGGAAGACATGTTAATGATGCATGAGTTTCAGTACACTGCATGTATTAGATTCTTCTCCTCAACTCTGAACAAGTCCCGTTAGAGGCATTGAATCCCTTTGAACACAAAAAAGCCATTGATTCCCATTAAATATTTGATGAGTCATTAAAAGACTGACAAAAAGATCAGTGACGTCAGTATGCCGAGCTCCTCTGAAGTTCTCAAAGACGAGCTCATGTGCTTTAGCTGACCACGTGAGAACACCTCTTTCTTTGAAAACGGAGCCTGTGTTTTCTCACGTGTAATTGAGGCCATACAGAACCAGGAGGCTGTAAATGTGTGTAGCCTGGCCCTTCCCCTCTCCCTCTCTCCAATGTCTACATTTGCCAGCCTTGACTACAATACTCCCTATTTATAGCGCTTTTGCCTCAGATTTTAACTCTCTCCCGATTAGCCTGCCATTTCCTGCCAGAAAGGATGTGTGTGTATGCGCGCGTGCGTGCGTGTGTGTGTGTGTTTCCAGCCTTTTGTGTCAAGTTAGAGAAGTGAGGTGTGAACAGACCTCTTTTTTCTCCTTTTGGTCTTTTCCATCCCCTAAAATTGAATCCTCCGACCTCCAATCAACTCATCCATCTTATTGCGAAATCTAGAAAAAGGTGTGAGAGACAAACTTTCATTCATTGGAAAGGGAGAAGAAGGAAGAGAGGCCAGCTAAAAATACAGTTTTTCCAGGCCAGGTGACAGGTTTTCTGTGTACAGCAACATAGCACAGTCAGTATCTATTTCAGGGCCTTCGGATGAGAGTGAATGGGTGTGCGTGTGCATGTGTGTGCGTGTGTGTGTGTCCATGTGTAAGCTAACACCTCGGGGGTTGAGATGTTGAAGTTCATCTTCCTTCAAGGCCATGATCGAAGGAAAGGCTGCAACTGATTGAAACATCCTGTTTTGGAAGTAAACAGTTTGGCGCCCAACGCTTTCCTCCTCATGTTGGAAAAACAATCTGTCCTATCACTTCGTTTCAGCAGTCACCCTCTGAAATCACAAGGACAGAGGAGGCCACGAGAAACCACTATAGCAGTGCTATCAAGGCGGCAGGTGCTAAGTTTGTTTCAGCAACTTGGACAGACACGAGAGAGACCCATGACAGGATATCCGTGGGAGGGACCAACCTGTCTGTCTGCCTCCCACGTCCCGGGACAATTTCTTCTGACATCACCTCCTTTCGGTCACTGCGAGGTTATTGACCAGGGATACTGCTTGTCTAGACTTCCTGCCATTTTGTTTGGTGCTGTTGGGCAAGGTACTGGCTTTACAGTGCTCGGATGTTTACCTAACTGGTCGTATCCATCAAGAGGCATAAATAGATTACAGTATGTAGCAATCATTTTCATTTGCTCTATAAACAATCAAGTGACATAAAAAACACACATCTATGGATATTCAACACAATGAAGTTTGGATGAGTAAGCTCCTATGAAATGGTTCTGAAATGCGATGCAGGAAGTGAGTGTGGGAAAGCAACTGCCAAACAGCTCAAGTGTGTCTGGAAACCTGCTGCTTGATTCAGACTTTTGATCATCTGTAAAAGTGTATGTGTATGTTTCACAGTAACCTTTCACGGAAGACCCTCGCAAGTTAATTAGCTTGGTTGAAAGCAAACAAGACAAGAGATTGCAGTTTGCAAATTTATTTCATGTCCATTCTGTTAAAAGAAAGGCCTTGTATTCTTGCTCCTTCACAAACAGGTCATAAAAAACAAACACTTAGAAAAATATACATTGATATTAGAACTGAAAACTTGAGATTCAGTGTTTTATTCAAATATACATTTTGCATATTAAGAAACTACAAAAAAAAGGTCAGAAAAGGTGGCTTCGGTTCAGGCTAGATTCTCTGAGGTGAAATGGGAGAGGAAGCATCTGGCAGAAGGCATTGTCTGTCATTTTTAAACTCCTCTTAAAGCTTATTTACATTCAGCAAATTCTGATCTTCTTGCGTGCATACAAGATGAAAGGTCATGGGGTGAGTCTGTGAGAAGCTACTCTATCCTCTCGTTTACTTCTCCCCGTTTCACCTCGTCCTTCATGCACCTTCTTTCTCAGAAAAACAAACTCAAGCTAAATACAGGAGAGCCCAGCTAGTGCTACTGCTACAGTACTACAACCCTAAGGTTAGTTGACTTTGGAAAGGTCCTCAGGCTGAAAAGACAGAGGGGTTTTTCTTAAGACTATCCCTCGCTTTCCCACTCCTGAGTTAAGCCACATACCAAATGAAACACAACTAAGGCCACTGTTTTTTGATTCAGACAGTGAGACTGTTCAAGGCAAATGTGTGTCATTAAGAAGTTAGCCAAAGAAGCCAGCTGTTAAGGTCACACATCCAAAACCTGTGTCCAACATACTTAGTCCTTTATCACCTATATCACTTTCCTCATGTCTTTCCAACATGTTTCCCTTTCAAAAATTCCCAAATACTAATCCATTCTGTGTTCCATCCTTTTGCTTATACCACCTCTTAACAGCCATCTTTTGAGACATCATCAAACAAGTTTTCTCAATATCCTGTGACATTCTAGAGCAATCCAGACATAGACTCTTAAGTCTCCTGCAAAATGTTCAATTTCTTTCAATCTGGTCAAGGTCCAGCTCTCCCCCAAGCTGGAAAATGTCCCTCTGTGTCCCACAATCACCCTTCCAGAGGGTGCGTTTGCCACCCACTATGCCTATGGGAGACCCAGACCCAGAGTCCACACTACATGCTGAGTCACTATCTAGTTCCTCGTAGGAGGAATCCTCTTCCTCATCATCCCTGGTCACGTCCTGCCGAGCCTCTAATCCCAGCACAGACATGGAGGTAAAGTCTGAATCTGGTTGGCTGGTTGTCTTGAAGGAGGGAGGGTGCAGGCTTGACTGGCAGCTGACAGTGGCAGAGATTCCAGGGCAGCTCAAGCTTTGAAAAGTCTGAAGTTTCTGTTTAGAAGGGAGAAAAGGAGAGTTAGACTAAAAGTAATGTTGGTTTGTACATCTTTCCCCGTGTTCATATCCTAGGTTTTTAAATCTAGGTGGAGCTAATGAAGCCATAAAAGTAGGAGGGTTTGTTTGGAGGAATTTGAGCTCAGGGTTTTCCAGAATGTCGGTTTGAGACTTGTGTTTCACTTTGGGGAGTCAAGCTCTCCCTCACTCTCACCAACTGCATGTAAGCATGTAAACGCAGATGCACACAATTACACACACGAGCATGCAGAAGCATGTGCACACACACTCTAAAATCTTGTGGGCTGTGCACAAAAGACAAAAAACTGAGTTCAGTTGCAAACCACCAAGGTATTCTGTTTCTCCCTACTGCCTGTTAATCTCTCTGCCCTGCTACGTTGGCGGGGAAGTCGCTGTGTGCGACACATGGCATGACAGGGTACCCAACCTTGTACAGAGTATTTCTTGTTCAAGCCATTGTTATTCACAGTTGTTATGTTGTTGTTGTAACATCACACTCTGGGGAGAGTCATGGCAAATTTGTGTGTGTGTGTGTGTGTGTGTATGTGTCTATCCAGGGAGTGAACACAAGGAGTACGAGCGTCATAAGCCCTCAGGAGTGGAAAGATGACTCTGGAGTGGATCTAGGTTTACACAGAGGGTGATCTCTGTATCTGTGTGCTAGTGTGTGTGTGTGTGTATGTTCATCTAAAGAAAGGTGTCAGTCTAACAGTCTGTTCAAATGTAACGTGTAAGTTAGAGAGGTTGTAAGTATTCATTGAAGTCACTTGTGTGTGCCTGTCGAGCATGTTGTATCGAGAATGAGAGAAGGCTAAGAGGGCCTGCGTGTGTGTGTGTGTGTGTGTGTGTGTGACTACAACTTCATGCACTTGGTTTTTGGTTGTTAACAAAAAAAGCCCTCTTTACCCCAACTGGGAGACAACTACTACAAAGTTGTCTCCCATTTGCCACACTCTCTTTCCTCTCTGAATTCCTCTCCACAACCACAGAGACCAAGGGAAGGCAGTCGTGCTGTGCAGTGAAGGGGTTAATGATCCTTTGGTGTCCCAGCAGCAGATGTTGGAGGCATGGAGGTGAATAGAGATGAGGTCCTCTCTATAGAACCTCGGCTTACATGACGGACACCTCTAATGTTCCCTAGCGTGCGTTCGGACATCGTCTTTCCTGTTACAATGCACTGGGAGTCTCCCTTTCTAAAGTCTCCGTTTATTAGGCTCTCTCTTTTTTTCTGCACAGATTTAGTACGGTCCAAAAGAGACAAAGCGCGGTTTTCGCAGTCCGAGCTGAAGGTTTGCTCACTTTGGCTAGATCAACTTTTACATGTAAGCTGCTCAACACAGGAGACTTGAGGAAGGCTTCCTCTTGAGCCCTGCTGCTTGGGAGCGACTACTTGAGGTGATCATGTGAGTGCTGTGGGCCGAGGGTTTTGCTGTAGTTACCCCACTGGAGTGGAAAAGGGGATTTCTGAGCCCTCAACCCCCCTGTAGTACCCCACTGCTAATTATCACTGCAGAGGAGGAGATGAGAGGAAAGGGTGTAAGGGAGGAGGAGAGACAGGAGGGAGAGAAAAGAGGAGAGGCAGCTTCTCCACAATATGCTTCCTATTAAATCTACTGAGGCTAAGACTGGGATTTGGGTGGGGTGGGTGGTGTGTGTGTGTGTGTGTGCGTGTGTGTGTGGGAGGGGGGTAAATTCTGTGTACCCATAGCTTCGCCTGTCGTTTTGTTTTTACTTGACTATACCCCCACCCAAATCCAACACTTACACACACAGAGGGGCCACACGCACAGGCACGTAGACCGACCACCTCCATGCTGTCTCACAGCCCAGGTGAAGCGAAGGTTACTCTCTAAATGTAATCCATTACAGATTACAAATTACCAGTTTAATCAGAACTGTAATCTATTGGATTCCTCTGCAGCAGGCACCGTTACTTACTTTTGAATACTTTACTTTACTTTACTAGTAATACCTTACTTTACTCCATTAAACAAAACAGTGGATGGCAGCAACGGTAGAAGGGCAGCTGCTGCGGGACAACCTTAATGCTGGGGGACACTGAGGTTAGGGAAATATCCCTCAGATCATTAGGGATGAGAAAAAACACTGCAAACAACACCCTTCTAGTACGCTGGTCCTGCTGTGCACTTCACTGACGACACACACACACATACACATTGTATGTACGCAGTCAGTCAAATAAAGCGGCCTCATATAGACAAATGCCAGACTGTTTGATCAGAGTGAATCTCTAGCTCCATGTTGAAGTGTGGTCAAATAATTAACAGCCAGAGACAGTTTGCTATGAGGAAGACAGAGGGACCTGCTAAAGAAAACAACGGTGAAGCAGAAGAGGGGAGAGGGGCATGGGAGAAGGGGCAAGCAAGGAAAGCAGAATTTAACTCCTTCCTGACAACCAGTCTACATCTGCACACCTTCCTATCAGTTATCTGTGTGTCTGTGACTGCCTATGTTTGCATTGGTCTGTGTATTTCATTTATATTCACTATACTGCAGTATGAATCTATGTCAGTTATGCATGCATGCATAAAGTAAGAATTAACAAAGTCAAATGTGCTTGTGCAAAGGGGTCATATAAATGTGTGACTGCACATGTAGGGCACAAGTCGCATCATGTTTTAACACACAGCGCACACTGCACCTCAAGACCCCCACCTAGGTGCTCCCACAGGCCCGTAGGGCTTGCCACTCAGCTATGATCACCATGTCTGCCATCCCAGGAATGGAGTGAGATGGAGAGAAGAGAGAGAGGAGGGGGAGAGGAGGGGAGATTGAACCTAGGCCAGCAAGAAGATATTAATAGAGAGGAGTGAGGAGTTTGTCTGTCAGCCTCCCTGCAACTTCCTCTTCACCCTGCTATTTCTCTTCTACTGAATGCACGGACACCCACACACACATGCATGCATTCAGGCCTGTGCTGAACACACGCCCTGTGACCACCACCGCTGCTGCTGCTGCTGCTGCTGTGACACAGCAAAGCCAAAGATATCCTCTATTCAATTGATATTTCTGGCGCTAGAACGACAATTTACACAAAAACTAAGGACGGAAACTGCCAGGCAAAGCCACACACAGGCCATTTCCTCAAAAGTGAAATGCGAGCTGCATCAACAATCATTTAGCAAGTGACCCAGCATCCGACTGTAGAAGATAACATTTCCCAACTGACAGCTCCCTTCTCAGCCTGCTATTCTAAGAAAAACAATGAAGGGGCAAGTGGAGGATCAGCCACAGATGACAGTTAAAATGAGCCGATGGAGAGAGGAGTGGACTGACATACGTGGTTGACAGGGAGGATATGTGAGGAATTCTGGGTCTGGTCGCACACAAATCCCTACGGTAGCTGAGCTATAGCCGATTAGCACGACATGCATCCACAGAATTCACACCCGACTTCATTGGCATGGCTGAGGGATCTAGGGGCCAAATTACAGCATGTTCCACTCACAACATGCACTGGAGACTTGTTACATGGTTGACCCACCCAATTCTTAATCCCAAACCACCAATAGACTGTACAACAACCTCCTGTATGTGGACACTCAGCCCCCAAAATAAAAAAATCTCTGGGGCTTCTGCAATAACTAATTCATATTACTTCACTTGTACTTTAGACTAGATTTGGTCTGGTGACTCATTTACACTCCTAGCAATTGGAGATGTGTTTAGAAATCTGTGTAGGTGTGGGAAGGGATGAATATGACCTTCTAAATTTTCAGTTGAGGCCCATTGTATCAATTTACTCGCATGAAAAAGCAATAATTCATCATTTTCACCTTAAGGCAGGGCTGGGGTGGGAGTCATTTTCAGCCCGGGTGTGTCATGCTATAGACCAGCCATGTGTGTGTGTGTGTGTGTGTGTGT
>CABFOS010023652.1:7541-18907 GCA_900660315.1 Diretmoides pauciradiatus | reverse complement strand
CTCAGTCGGTCAGTCAGCTACTCAGTCAGTCACTCAGTCAGTAAGTCAGCCACTCAGTCAGTCAGTCAGTCAGCCAGTCAGTCAGTCAGTCAGTCAGCCAGTCAGTCAGTCAGTCAGTCAGTCAGTCAGTCAGTCAGTCCATCAGTCAGTCAGTCAGTCAGTCAGTCAGTCAGTCAGTCAGTCAGTCAGTCAGTCAGTCAGTCAGTCAGTCAGTCAGTCAGTCGGTCAGTCAGTCAGTCAGTCAGTCAGTCAGTCAGTCATTTAGTCAATCGGTTAGTCAAAAAAATGGTAATACCTTTACTTTGCACTAATATGCATCTTTATACCGAACCGTGCCAAATATTTGACCAAACCTTAATTAATTGCCCTGAACTTTTAAAGAGAAACATCCATTCTTTCTTCTCTTTGAAAACGTTTGCTTGCCTGTGAGTGACGTACATCTGCACATGAGGGCGTACCCCAAAAAAAGCCCGTCCAATCGTTTCTGCTCCTTTTTTGGTTTCAAAGCGCGCGTCAATCATATCGGGCGCCTTCCCTCGTAAAGTACCCGCTTTAACGGTCTGTTTCATCCAGAAACATGTCACATTAAGAAAACTTTCACCACATGCTCATAATGCCATCTCATGGGGCCTTTAAGATTTGTTTTGTTATGTTTAGGACTCCCCCTCTGATTCCCAATAACAAGAGGTCATAAATCTCTTTATATTTATATCAAGTGGGAGGGCACGCTGAAAACATCGCGGGTCCCCCTGTAATTGGCTGTATCTAATCTGTAAGGGCCATTGGCAAATGTCAACCTTGGTCACATTGGGCTTAGTTTAAATGTTAAGGGCATTAAACGCCCAAGAACTAATACGACCCGTCAAGCAGTGGCAGACTCCCATTCACAGCACCATAGGGGAAAGCCCAGCAATTGATTGACTTATTGTAACTAATGTGACGTCGAGGGGAGCCTGAGGCGGATGCCCCTGATGTGTCTCAATGGTGTATTGTGCAGGGGCCAGTCTAGGAATGAATACACACGCATATTCACCCTTCTCAATCCCACTAAACAGGAGCCATACACACCAATAGGGGGGAGAGGAAACTCTTTCAGATGTGACAGGAGGATTATTAGTGTGGTGGATAGGTTCCCCATGATGTCAGCCATCTGAGGGTTCTCATGTTGATGAGGTCAACTTCCTCTTGGCTAAATGGGAACAGAGCTGCATCAGGGCTCCACTAGAGTTCCCTCTCAAGGCTGCATGTGGACTTCAGTTTATACCAAAGGTGGAAAGTAGTATTTACTCCACTATTACTCCACTTAGAATTTAGTACAGTTTTGTGATACTTAAAGTTAAAGTAGGGTAGGTAATGTTGTTTAGAAGCAGTTTTTGTTATATTTGTTGAATTTCTCTGTACATCCCGATAGCAATCATTAAATCAAGTGCTCTGACAATAAAAAGAAAAAAATCTGGTGTCTCTAGCGGGCGCAGGACAGTAATAACTCCATCCGATCATTGGACAGAGTACCTGCCTGTCTACCTACTTACCTAGTAGTAGTGCACATTCATTTTTGGGGGGAGGGGCTTTGGAGGGAGGGTTGATGGGAGGAGTTGCGTTATTTTTCAAACTTACATACCCCACCTTTACTGTTTTATATGTACGTATATCTTTTCAGACTATGTTTTCAAAATGGAGGCCAGTAACCCACTGAAAACTGGACTTCTTTTCAACATTGCATCTATGCTTTTCCTCTCATAAAGCCCAGGATCTGTTGGCGGGTTTAGACCAAGCAGTAACAATTTAAACATAAACAGCAGTAAATATTGTACACCAGAGCAGTCCATATATACAAGATAATGCTTTCATTTAGTTTTGGCTTTCATAGATGTCAATGTTCACCTTTAAGAGCCTAATTTGAGCTCCTCAGGGTGACCATTATTGGTATTTACTGTAATTGTTAATGAACTCATATGGGTGTATACATACTACTTAAAATGGTCCACTAAAGTGAAAGGTTGCTTTAATTCCCCTCTTTAACTTCCCTCTGGGCTGGGTGTGCCAAAGGGGTCATGTCGGCTGTACATGACATGACTTTACACAGAAAACTGTGGGAGTGAGGGGAACAAGAACATGGACAAAAACTGTTCGAAAACGAGTAGTTCTTGATGGGAATGTGAAGTAGTTTACATTAGGTTCTTAGGCCAGGGAGCGATCACAAACAGTGGAAGTGGGTTTCTCTCCCTAGACAGACTATTAGAGGGCTGTGTCAGGTTTCGAGGAAGCAATCGATTCAGTAAGTTGACATGGGACCAACTATCTAGAACATTAGTTCAATTCACATGTGTTGTCGATGTTGTGAATAAAAAACACTTCCATAAAAACAATTGTTATTCCAGAGATGGTTTCTCAGTTGCCAATTTCGACATTGCCGTTGATTGTTGTGTCATAATTGTCTTGACTTTCTATTTTCCCAGAGAAGCAAGGCTGTGCCACTGGTGTGTGAGACATGTCAGAAAAGTTGAAGCAGGATGTTGGTGCTCTGTTTCATGTCAACTAGTCATCATGAGTCACCAAACATTCATTTCAAGCCACATTTTGTAAATACTGTGCATATGCAGTGCTTGTTGCTTGTTACAAATGATCATTGACTGTGTGTGTGTGTGTTTGTGATGATGAAATCGTTACTGCTTCAAGAAATGCCAAGAAACTATCAGAAACTTGTGTTAATGGCATTCACATCTTTGAAGGATTAGATTTCCCCTTCAAAGCTCCGTCGACATCTCTCCAAACACTGGCGGGTCTATCTGTTTAAAGGGAGGATTGGGGTTTAAAACTTTCTGCAAGTATAATCTTTCCTCTAAACCCAAAACGAAGGCCAAACAAACAGAAAGCGATACCAGGGCCAGGCCAGCACCAGGGGTATATGACCCGCTCATCACATTTGCATGAACTTGAATGTGTTACTGTAGGCACGGTGGAGCTGGGTGTTAGCATAAAGCTTTGAAGTCCATCCTTGCAGAGGAATAGGAGAAGATAAACATATTTATTCAGCGTTTCCCCACCTTTGGTTTCAAGAAAGTGCTGATCCTTGGGTAGGGAAATGCAGTTTGGCTGGTTCGTGTAGCAGCATAATTGTGCCTGTTGAGGCTTCTCCCGTTCCCACACCATCAATAGACAATAAAAGACATGAACAGATGCAGCTTCTACAATACAATAGGCTCTGACAACATGGAATTACAGCCTTCGCAGCTGAAAAGTGGCGTTTTATTTCTGTGCTCCTGGGCATGGCATTAAAAAGGGTGGGGCACATATTGACTAAAAGCATTGATTCTTATACAAAGATGTAGTGGAAAAAAGGCAGGAAAGCTAGCATCTGGCCTGATCTGTCACTCCCCTATCTCCACCCAGTCCATAAAGAAGAAACAAACACAGAGGAGGAAACCCCGTGGAGAGGGAAATATTGAATGGGAAATTATTCATACAGATAGAGGCGAGTGATACATCAGTCTTTGTACTCTCCAAAACCACATTGCCTCTGAGAATCTTATATGAGTCTGTAGATGGTGTCCGGGGCTGTGCGTTCATGCATTTGGGCCTTTGCCGAGCTGACTGAACAGCTGTCAGGCATGCTGCAGGTGAAAGATGAGTCAGGTCTTAGGGGGAAACATCAATCATTGATGGACTGACACATCAGAGAATAAAAAAGAAAGAGACGGAGAGGAGAGAGCAAACAAACACACTCTTGTTGAATTCTGACCTTGTGAGAAGCAGCAGATAGTCATCGTTGTCGAGCCCAGCCCATATGAGTCCAGTCACTCCAGAGGGGGAAAGGATATGATGCAATGCGTTAACAAGAATGACATAACATGGGGTTTTTAATACAAACACAATGATTTTTCGGAAGCATCTGTCAAGTCCTTTCGTCAGTGTCGTTTTCACAATCAATTTATGCCAAAACTTCCTTTTTTCAATCCGTTGATCCCTTACTGGGTTTCAGAATCAATAAAAACACCCATTTGTTTACGAGCTCACTTCAGGAACTGATTCTTTTGTCCATATTGAGAAATAATTTGTGATACTAAGTTAACGTTGCACTAGAGAACTTTGCATGGCGGTGACTCCAGAAGACAGCGAGAGGAATTTGAACTTCTCGTGTCAGGCTCTTTTATCAGCACAGCCAGTCTGTGATCGCCTCATACCAGAGGATACCAAAAGGCTGAAAGAGGCAAAAGATCTAACGTTGCTTTCTACGAAGCGCTCACTCATTGCTGTTTAGGAGACAGTTCGTATTACACTCTTAAAATTTGATTTGTCTCTTCCTGTGCATTGCCTGTGACGGGTGCATACTCAACACCAGAATTATATTTGGACAAATAGAGTAAATCAACGTCAGTTAAGGAGGATGGGATGCTGTTTTCTATTGAAGCCCTACTTTGAGATTCAGGCCGATAAGACAGGTGTATTTTTACATAAAAATCCTGCCTAGTGTCGCTGCTAGTATCCATCCATAGGTTAAACAACCTTATGTGACACTACACTTACTTACTTACTTACTTACTTACTTACTTACTTACTTACTTACTTACTTACTTACTTACTTACTTACTTACTTACTTACTTACTTACTTACTTACTTACTTACTTACTTACTTACTTACTTACTTACTAGAAGAGCTCGCTTTGGCAAAAGCCTGATACCTACAGTCATCGTGGCCCTAAACAGAGCTGAGTATATTAGCCTGTACCATCACAGGCTAATGTGTTATGCTTTATGTACTGTCACTATCTGCTATTGTTGTTGTGTGAAGATGTATGTTTTAAGTGTGATATATGTACAGTGTTGTGGAAATGAATTTCCCCCCGGGGACAACTAACGAACTAACTAACTAACTAACTAACTAACTAAGTAATGAACTAACTAATGAACTAACTAACTAACTAACTAACTAACTAATGAACTAACTAACTAACTAACTAAGTAACTAACTAACTAACTAAGCAGGTGGCTCTGACAGCAGGTCCTCGACCCTCAGCTTGGTGGATTGCAGTGGATATGTTGGCTGCAGACTGATTCTCTGGTCTACTCGTGTTTGAGATGCTGGTCAGGATATCCGACACGTCGTTGCTGCTCAATAGTGATGACAGACGAAATGGATCGAGTTACCAACCCGTTGCTATGGCGCAGCCTCCTAACACTAAACACAGTTTGACAACAGACATGAGTGTGTAGCTGCTGCTTTCCTGATGCTCGGTGATTTCAGCACCCTGGACAGCGGTTTTATACACCGAGACGCTCCACATCTGGGATATTTCTTGTTTTGAGGGAAAGGCCCTGGGAGCCGAACATGGATAGATGCGTCACGTGGAGGAGGCAATCAAAAGACCAGTTTGTAGTTGTGAAAGGCTCCATTTAGAAGCATGTTCAGGAAGATAAATAATGTGTTTCGTCCGAACCACCACAAACAGCAAAGTCGAGATGGTGGTTTTCGGTCGGAGCAGGACTACCACAACGCCTGTACCGTCCGGCTGGTGCGCAGCACCTCCATGCTGGTGGTGGGAGAGAAAACACAGGCAGCTGTGGGCTCAACTTTAAAACGGAGCAAAAGCACAGTGAGTATCGAGTCGACAACGGCCTTGTACTATTACCAGAGGCAGGAAGACCGCATATGGCTCTACTCTCAGGATCAGAACTGCCTGGAGTACCTGGAAGAACTTGTTGCTTTGAGACGACAGTATACCAAGAGTGTCAACAATCTGAAAAGTAACGACACCAAGGCCACAGTTTCCTCCAAGAAGAAGCCTGCACCGCCGCCACCCACCAAGGAGGCCCAGGTAAGACACAGTGGTGACAACACGCACAGATATGTCCCCGTCCCACATGAAAGGCACCATTCTGTTTATTTAAACCACAGATATCAAGAGCCAAACCCTCTGCTCCTCCAATCCCCAACGTGGAGGACACGTTGCACTTCTTTGATGAGGTCATCGCCAGCTGCGACCACGAACCTCTGCGCAAACCACACATAGATGACGGAAACGATGATGTAGATTTCATTGGTGAGTTTGAATTCTTCAATATTGGTTTCTTGAATTTTGGTGACGTTGGAACTTATTATGCTACTGCTGCTGCATTCATTTAAGTCGTTCATTCAGCTAAATGTGTCAAATGTAAATATAGTGTCTGGGCTGACAAAAGCAAAATATGTGGATAGTTTGAATGCGTTGTAGTTACAACTCGAGCTTTTTCTCCACCCGCCACTCCCACAGTGGCCACCAGCTCCAGTGAACACGACCTGCACTCCAACTGGGTTTTGCGGGTTCCCCGGGTTGCAGATGAGTCGAAGCAGAAAACGGCCCATGTTTGTGCCAATGACAGCGTCCCCAAGAAGAAAACCAGCAGCGGGTCCACAAGCAGCCGACTGAGGCTGCAGAGGAACCCGATCCACCTGCCCAAGGTGGTGGGGAGCGCGCTGCAGACTCTGCGCTTCAAACCCAAAGTTAAAAAGTAGCAACGCCTGATAGACGTTTGAAACCATCACAGGCCGCTGCAGAGCTCAACCTCTAACCGACATACAGTGCAAAAAAATCATAATAATCCACCCGTACAAGTAATTTAGTCCTTCAGTAAGTCGTATTCTTCGTAAAGCAAGTGGAAATTCTGCCCAAGGGGTTAGAAGATAAGATCATTCCTCTTTCTTGGTTCAAGTGTAGTTGCATTTGTTTCAGGAATTGTCCAAAACACGTGGCAATATCTTGAGGCAAGGTAGAATTAGACACCTCACTACACTCAGAAAATGACAATTCAGGAATATTCTTGAAATATGTTCATGTACTTTGATGTACTATCTCCAGCAGATTTATTTGCCCACGTGTTAAGAAAAATGTTTTCTGCAGTGCAACTTCTTTTCTTCTGAGATCTCAAGATGACCCTCACCCTTCTGTTAGACCGTTTCCATTATGCGTAACTGCGCTTTTGACTTGGTTTGATAAGGAAGGAGCTGTCAGGGACACGACAAATGGGATCAATACTTCCTTTCACAGCAACTCACACAAAGATAGTGGTATTGCAGATAGTCTCTGCAATACCAAAAGGTGGATATTCTGAAGATAAATATATTTCAAAGACTGATCCTGTATTAATACCTTTCATTCAGGGTGAAGGTTATAGGGTTCAGACTTGAGTTGAGATTAGAGTTGACTGAACAGCTGAATCTGATCCCTGATCTGTGTTTATTCTGCTTATTTTGGTCCAAGTTGAAATACAGTTAATATTTACCAAATCAGTGTACTGTGTCATTCACACTGGACAAAATTAAAAATGATACATTAAATACATTTTCTGTTCTTTATTACAAAAAGCATCATAAACACACACATCTCAGGTACAAACTAGATACTGTACATTACAACTTTCATTTCTTTTCTGCTTTGACCTTGGGGCTGAAGAAGGATGACATAGTCTTCATGCCACTCTTGTCCACCTTCGCCAGAGTTTTCTGAGCAGCAGTCATCTTCTTGGGTGGCTGCAAAAAGCAAAAAAGAAAACAAAAATCACCAAAGTCTTCTGAAAAAATGTCTCCAGACATGAAAACACATACACACACAAAAAAAGTAAAAGATGATATAAACAACTGATTAAAGCTGCTCAGGGTGAGATTCCTCCAATAATTATTGGGTCTGTTCATGCAGACTACTGCATATACTCTCATTTTCCGGGAATAACCTCTGCTAAATACACTCACTTTCCGTGCAAAGTCTGCACTGTTGAATTTGCTGTAGTCCTCTCCAGCCTCCACCTGCTTGTCTGAAAGTTTCCGCTTCTGTAAAATGAGGAAGTAAGAAATGCTTTCCATGACTCAAAGCACCAACATGTTTACCAGTGAAAGGCACACTACCTGCTATGACCAGATGAGATACTTACTGTGCACGAGTTCTAATCTGATATCCAGAACATGTTGAAACACACTAGTGGACGAGGACAGTGGATTCATTTCACCACAATCAAAAACATGCAAACTTGTACATGCACAAATGTTAGAGAGCATGCAGAAATTAAACAATACACTCCACCTGACAGAAACAAAAACAAGTGAGGGAACTGAACTACCCGTTTGAGAGAACAAACTGACAATGTGTTGCTACGGTGCCATAAAACAAAGAGGCAGAAACAAACCTTGGAAGGAGGTTCTGTCTCTGTCGGGCTTGTGAGTTCTGGTAACCTGTGGAGTAAAGAAGCATGCTTCATCTGCACTGTCGCCATACATTACCCCGAAAAATGACTGCCACTTTAAGTATTAAACATCAAAGAACATACTGTAAGTGCTTGAGGAGGGCTTTCCTCAAGTCTTCGTTGATGTACTCAGATATCAGGCCATGGGCATAGCGTAGGTAATCCTCTAGATTATGAAGACAGCATGAAAAGAAAACACTCTAATACACAATAACAACCAACTAATAAAATCCTACTTAAAGTAATTGACTGATTTCAACTGGAAAAAGTGGTATGTTCTCTGTGATTATAATCCTTACAATGACCATAGCGCCATCCACTGGTCAACATATTTGCTGCAAAATTGAGTTGGGAACAACACAAATTTTTAAATGGGTCCAAGCCCAGTGAAGTTTCTTTGCATAGGAAGAGGAGTGTGTCATTTCAGAAGATGATGAATACAGATGGGAGCCTATTCTCAAACAGCCAATAAGAGTGGCTTTACCCTCATTGGCATCAGACTCCCGCTTCACTCTGACATATGTTGTGGATTTCACTCCTCCTCCCACAGAGATGTTACTCTTCTTGAGGACATTCACTGTCCTCTCCACCTGGAGCAAGAAGTTCCAATCAATCAATCAATCAATCAAATTTTATTTGTATAGCCCTTAATCACCATTACAGTCTCAAAGGGCTTCACAATGCCCAAAGTTTGACACAACACCCCCCAACCTTAGACCCTCAGCAAAGGACAAGGAAAAACTCCCACAAAACAAAGTGGAAGAAACCTTGGGAGGGACGACTAAAATAAAAAAATATACTAATATACTATCCATTATGCAAAAGCAAATGAGTTATCACATTCACTTTAATTAATTTGTTCACCTGATATTAGCATATACAGTAGCTATTTTTCGAACACGCAGAAGATTTACAGCTGAAATGAAAGGTTGTTTCACTCAACTTATTAACATGGCTGAATACCAATTGTTTCAACTGAATTATGTGATTGCATTTGGCTAGAGCTGTCCTTGGACCAGCATAAGTAGGTTCCCATGTATTATTAAAAGTCAGTGATGAGTCGCCCACCTTTTGCTTTAACCATTTCATTGTTCTCTCCTGGCTGTATCGATGAAACTTCTGGCTTCCCACTTCTGAAAGTAAGAAACCAAGCATTTAAACACAGATCAGCATGCCCTTCTAGATCATGATAACTACAATAATATCCTATGACCTTTCTCCTCAGCAATGTGATGCAGGGAGGCCAGGGAGCGTGTGCAGCTAAGCAGCCTTGAGCAAGCTGGGAGTTCCTCATCCACTAGCACTTGATCCATTGGCTGGAACTTTCCCTGAGGAGCAGGGGAATAAAATAACAGGAACAGATAAAGTAGATTTCATGTGTGAGGTGTAAAGGCACAAAAAACGAGTCCCCGTCAGAGCATTTCATAGACTCGTCATTGTATCATGGGCACCCTATTGCTGCTCTATAAGCAGGAAGTGTTATTTGTAAATAGTTGACAATGCCTTCTGTTACATTACAGAATAGGGCCAATTTGACTAAGGAGGGACAGGGAATGCAGAAAAGACTTTCATGTCAAAATATGTGTCACAAGCCGAGAGCACAGAACTGGAATGATTGGAATCAAACATAACCTAATCAAATCAGCACTCTTGAATGGTCATCTGACTGGTACACCTCAAGATGGCTGCACAGAAAGTCTGATATTGTAGCCAAGGAGACTCAACATCATGTGTTACTATGGTGATGGCATCATTTAGCTGAACATTCCAGCTTTCTGTGCCACATGCACTGTCCACGATGCTCGTTTCCATGACTCCTACATCAAAATTCTATGGTTGCCATCTTGGAGTGTACCAAAAGAGATTACTTTGCTTTATCAAGAATTATTATGCAACAAAGAGTGCTGACATATGGCATGCCACTATATATATGTATATATAAAAATCATCAAATCAAAAATTTATAATTTATTATCAGGACTGAAAGAAAAAACAAAGACCTGCATCTCATATCCCATTTTAACCTAGAGTGTCTTACAGTTGACGAGTACATACATTTTTAGTATTATGGCTCCAGTGGGAATCAAATTGTTAACCCTGGCAGAGTTAGTACCATGCTCAACCCTAGGAGCTATACAAGACAACGTTACACCAGAATGATGATCAGTATGCTATCACTGGAATTACAACTAGATGAGTGGGATAAACAGATTTCCATCTTACCTCTTTACCAGATTTCATCACATAGGGCAAAATAAGATAGAGAGGATCCATTGGGGTAATATAGAGAAGTCTCCCATCTGTTTAAAAATTACAAGGTGCAATTAAAAAACTATTGATGGACAAATGGAATGATTATTAGTCAAGACTACAGTTTATAATACAGTATAGGCTACTGACAAGTTTACATGTACATTATTTCACATAATTCCTGTGTTAAGGTGTTATTTGTGATAAGTTGAATCATTGAACACTACTTTTGCACAGAATGGTACTTAGGAGCAGTAAGTAAGTAACATTTATGCATTACTTAGTATTCCCACTAATGTCAGCATAACAAGGAAACATTCTCATTATTAGAAAAGGACCATATTTAGTTATATGCTGGATATGATGGAAACATGTGCCAAGCCAGAAAAGCTAAATTACATTATATTGATCTGGTAGGTGAGCACAATAACTCAATTTATGATACACTCACAGAATTCATGAGTTCTGTGTAGGGCATTTGATTGGTATCAGTTTTGTGTAGTACAGCAATGAGACAAACCTCTCTGTATGGTCTGGCCAATAAACCAGGAGTGGAATTCTTCTTTGAATGCTTTGACCTCAGACAGCTGCCTATCGCCACTACTGAGCATGTACAGAGATGCTGTGTCTGGAATGGTATAAACAGATGAGGAAGTGTGTTACGTTCACTGCCACATCTGCAGAAGTGGTTCTCAAGACAGGAAGAACTCTATTAACATGCAATCAAACACAACAGCATTAGTGGTGTTGGTGGTGTGTGTGTGTTAATAGATAACTATAAGATCAGGGACCATGTTGGAAACAAGTGTTCACACTTTTACATGCATATCCCTTGGATTTTGTTGTTCTTTTATCCAGAATCTCTCTCTCTCCCTCCCCACACACTCCTCACCTCACCTTG
>CABFOS010023641.1:0-10072 GCA_900660315.1 Diretmoides pauciradiatus | reverse complement strand
GTTGATTCTACTTTCAGTTGCAGCTGCCAGGCACGTGATCACTTAATTACGCTAATTAATATATCGACATTCGTGGGTCATAGGTTGGTTACAGTAGTGAATCATATACTTGTTCCTCGGTGTTTTCCACTTAAGCGCCTTCTCGTCTTCCCTCCCATTTCCCCCAGTTCATTGATCTTGTTTAACTTGACAAACTGCTGCAGCACATCATCATGTTGCGTTTCCTCCTCTTGGCAATATATTTGCTTCACAACTAAGTTCCCCTTCCCCCAGATTCGATTTGTTCCACCCTCGGCACACATTGCAACGCCCGACCATCCCGGAGAGGATCCCTCTGTGGTGTTTATAATCCATTACTTTAAAATCCCATTTTAAAGACGTATAAATATACTGACAGATTAACAGGGTTAAGAACCTTTGGAGCAGTGAAGCGAACACAAAAGTGCGTGTTAAGTTTTGAAATGGCCCGGCTTAGTGACTGCTGTTTGCTCTCCTCCTCCTTTTTTTAAGGTGCTTCTGAGAGGCATGAATGACTTTGCAGTTCTCAACACAGGGCGGAAGATGCCCCTCCTGGGACTGGGGACATGGAAGAGTGAGCCAGGAAAGGTAGATACTTCTACGTCTACCCGCAGGACTTAACTTGGAATATGTCACATGTAAAAAAAAAAAAAAAACTGAAACTTGAACACATTCTGCTTTCTATCCCTGCTTGATCTGTCTTCCTTCCTTCCCCCATCATACCACAGAATTCAGTTTGATGTGAATTTGGTTTGGTGCGATATGGCTTCCACATTATCATAATAAACTTATTTGGACTCACTCAGGCTAACTGCCCAACTCAATCAGTCTGTGTGACATACTAGTGTCATGTCCAGGGGGTGTACTTGTACATCAAGCTGCCTCACGCTAAGGAATCAGGAATCAGGCTCCTGCCCAATGGACCGCACGGTTCTCAAAGGCTTTACTTACTCAATCAATCACATTTTATTTGAAGAACTGTCTGTAATAAATGTGTCAGTGTGGCCTGTGAAATATGTGGTTGTATGCAGTGGTTATCCTGTTTTTCCCCGTGTATTGCAGGTGAAGCAAGCCGTCATATGGGCCTTGCAGGCTGGCTATCGCCACATTGACTGTGCCTCCATCTATGGCAACGAGATTGAAATAGGAGAAGGACTACAGGAGACACTGGGCCCGAGCAAGGTGAACTAGCCCAGCCCATCGGTTATTGGATATCGGCCAAAATTTCAATATCGTGCATCCCTAGCATCAAACTATAATATGTTTTCTAAAATTTGCCCTGTTGCTTCCTTTGTTGTGTGTCTGTCTGACTGGCTTGTCGTCGGTGTCAGGCCTTGAGACGAGAGGACGTGTTCGTCACGTCCAAGCTGTGGAACACCCGACACCATCCAGAGGATGTGGAGCCCTCCCTGCTGAAGACGCTGAAGGACCTGAAGCTGGAGTACCTGGACCTCTACCTCATCCACTGGCCCTACGCCTTCCAGTAAGCAGACTGTCCCTCAAGGCTCAGGACCACAGAGGAAAGAAGCCCACCAATTATTATCATTATTATTATTATTAAATCTAAGCATTTTAAAGCAGGCCCTCGCTTTGGATTTTCCCCCCTAGACGAGGAGATGTTCCCTTCCCTAAAAAGGAGGACGGCTCCATGCTGTACGATGACATCGACTACAAGCTGACCTGGGCTGCCATGGAGAAGCTGGTGGAGAAGGGTCTCGTCCGAGCCATCGGCCTGTCGAACTTCAACAGTCGGCAGATAGATGACGTGCTGTCTGTCGCCAGCATCAAACCCACAGTCCTCCAGGTAGGTGGGGGTGAAAGCTTATCTCCATTTGGTGATGAAGATGAGGCAAACAGCCACTAATATATATAAAATTAGTTGTTTTCTTGAAATGGTCCAGTTGTTATGTAACTGCAATGAGCTTGGTTTCCCTGACTAATAGGTAGGGTTAGGGTTACTTTACATCAGAAAGATTTGCATTGTCTTTCACAAATTAAAAGGGAAGGAACTGGTATTTATTAGGCAAATCTTCCTTCAAGGAATAGTTCACCCCAAAATGAAAATTCCCTTGGTATCTCCTATATTTTCCTCACTTTGTCTTTCTGAAACCTGCTGATACCCCAGTAACTGTGTCAGTATGTTGTTATTGTTGTTGTCAGGTAGAGAGCCACCCCTACTTGGCCCAGGTGGAGCTGTTGGCCCACTGCCGGGACCGGGGCCTGGTGATGACGGCCTACAGCCCGCTGGGGTCTCCTGACCGGGCATGGAAACAGCCAGATGAGCCCGTCGTGCTGGACGAGCCCGTTATCGCCACTCTTGCAGAGAAATACAACAAGTCACCCGCCCAAATAATCCTGAGGTCTGTCCAGTTCTCCAGTTATATTGTGTTACAATGCACCAATGGACATTTTCATCATAAAATGAAATCTTAAAAACTACTACAATGTCTTAAATGCAGTATTTAGAGGTGTGCACAAGTAGAGAAAATATATATTTTTCTCTATATTGTATCTCCAGGTGGCAGACACAGCGAGGAGTGGTGACAATCCCTAAGAGTGTGACAGAGTCTCGTATCAAAGAGAATCTACAGGTGGAGTAAAATCACAATGATTTCCATAATTCATATAAGGCTTGTTTTTTTTGTTTGTTTTTAATCCAAGAACGAAAGTTTCATGGTCTCCTAAAGATAGTGTTGTGCAGAACCTCTGAACACCTGCTGAATACAAACGTTTGTATAGAAGGCTGTGTATGTGTATGCAACCCTAACCTTACTTAGCAGTAATCCCAGAGCAGCTCTGTCGCACCTGTATGTTATCTTGTGCGGGTCAGAGGTGTGAATGTGTTTTCCTGTGTTTGTCGTCAGGTGTTTGACTTCACCCTTGAAGGTGAGGAGATGAAAAGTATAACGGCATTAAACAAAGGATGGCGCTACATTGTACCAATGATCCAAGTAAGTGGGCTGACAGTCCCTGGTCAGTATTGGCAGTTTTATAAGCTACATGTACCCATTAGTGTAAAGCTGCATTAGGCAATATGTTTATGTAAAATCCACTTGTCCACTTCAGTTTCCTCATGCCGCCACTTGGGGGCGCCAATGTGCAGAATTGCCTAGTGCAGCCTTGAGTAAGAAATGCTGCCGAGCTGTTTGCAGGATAGCTGGAAGTATAAAATCAAGTGTTTGCTGGAACAATAATACTAAAATTGAAAATGTCAAGGTGAATTCATTACTCAAGAGTGACTCAAGTCATATAATATATTTGTTTCTGGCAGGTGGAAGCAGAGCGGGTGCCCAGGGATGCAGGACATCCTTACTACCCCTTCAATGACCCCTACTGATGACTCACACTGCAGCCTGATATTGTGCCTTGGACGCCCCCCCATTAAACAAGTTCCCCACATCCTGGCATTTGAAATCGTCTCGTTCCGTCATATCCTGCACTTATCATAGGACATTTCAAATTACTGTTCGTGATGCAGCCTTGAAAATATGGTATGACTGTACATGTATGGCGTTATTTTTTAATAAATTTTTTTGTTACTTCCCTCGCAAGTGTTTATTATTTGAACGGTTCGGGAAATTATATGTCAAGTCAAGTTAATTTTATTTATATAGCACATTTACAACAGCTGTGGCTGAACCAAAGTGCTTTACAGATAAAAAACATAAAGCATAGAAACATATATGCAGAATAAAACATAAAACAGCATAAAACATGAGAACATATATGCAATAAAGAATAGTTATATTTCATGATGACTATATTTTTTATAATTCATACTGAAGTTTTGCTTGCAACACAAACACAACACAAACTCCAACACATGAAAATAAAATCCCCCAATTGTTATTGATCATAACTATATGGAGTAAGTCAACAAGTGTTGTTTTTATTCAGGCAGTTATATATAAAATGAATATATATACACATAAATGAAAACCAAACACATATAAACACAAATTAAAGGTATACTATAACCAGAATCACTTGTGATTGAAAGGAAGGCTCCCCCACTCCTATTCATTAAGCTAGTAAGTGGTCCTCACTACCCCTTCTCTTATCTCTGAATAAAGCCAATCAGTGTGGCTGGCTGAGCAGTCAAAGCAGAGAGCCAGGGAAGCACCTGGCCTTACAAGGCTATCTGATTAGAAGAGGTTGCAGGCCAGGCTAAGCCAGACCAGGCCAGGCAGGGGCAGGGCAGATCTGGAGTAAAATGAACTAAACCAGGTTAATTCTATTGCATCATGGCCTCCCTTAGAGGCTTAAAGCAAGAAACAGTGGGCTCCAAATCAAAGCAATGCCATAGCATAGACCTATACGGCCTTATCAACCCAGTCAGGGAGGAGGACACAGCTCTTTGGACATCTTTGTAGTTGACAAGCAATAGCTTCAGTGGTTCAGAACAGTTGATTTTGCTCTCTGAAGCATCTATTTGATAATCAAACTATAGATATCTATGCTGTCCCCAGATGTGTTTACTAAAGACAGTCCACTTACCTGTTGGATCTCAACTATAGATAGTAAGAATGTTCAGGCTGATACAGCAGAAGGGAGGCATTGGAGAGAAGGTCCTGCACACACAAAAATAAAGGTTTCAAATGATCCTCAGTTATGTGATATTGTTTTGCTTTGATCTCACAGAGCTTTTTTAGGGATAGATTATTTTAAGAACATTTTGTGTTACCGAAAGTAATGAAAGGTCCAAACAGTGCTAAACAATGGACAATGTATGTAAATATATCAGACAGGTCCCTGGTTTGACAGTTCTTTGATCCCTTGGACAATGTGTAAGTGATATGTAAGAATATGTAATCTAGGATGGTTGGATGAAGTGTTGAAGTGGCTACTCTCAAGTGAGAGTAGATGAGCAGAAATGAATTATTTACTTGCTAGAAGGAGAATGAGAACAAAACACATTCTGAGTACAAGTTAGGGCAGCTAGGGGGGTTGAGAGATTGTGAAATGTGGGCAGACATATGCCAGCAACATACTGTTCTAACAGAGATAATCAGCACCATCGAAAGACTCGACCTGATGTTGAACATGTAGCGGGTTACTAATTGTGCCATGAGAAAAGTGGATGAGGCAACAGGGGGGGGGGCGGAGATATACTGAACTAGCCAAACAGCAAAACTGCAGCAAAGGTACGACTTGTGGAAGTTGGGCGCTGGAGATTTGTAGCCCCACCCACAACTAGTTTAGTGAAGAAGTTAGGTATTTGTGGTCAGGGCTAATATTAGGCAATAAAAACAGTGGAAACAAAGAGTCAGAGATGCAGCCAGAAAAGACATAAGTTGGGATCCAAATTATGAAAATCCCTTTCATAATTAATATAGGTGTCTTCATTTATCATAATATGATTATGTGGATACGGTGGCACATTTGGGTACTCATGTACTATCCTCGGATCCTGATGTGATACCTTTTTTTTCCATAGTTAACTCCGATGCTTGTTAATACAATGTTATTTCTGAAGACGACAGGGCAGCTTGAAGGCAGAAAGGTCAGGAGTCTATTGTTAGCCTATTGTTTTTCAGTTTGGGAAATATTGTTGGTCATCTTGTGGGAAAAGTGTAAGCCTAAGTGTAGGCGCTGTGTACTGTAAGTGTAGTGTAGGGTTAGGGTCTCATTTGAAGAATAGATGAAATACCCAGAAGTGAGTTCACTTGTCGTGTGATGTCATCAAAACGGTTTTGATGACGTCACATGACAGTAATCCTCTTTGTATGCAAAATTCATTTGCATACAAAGAGGATTACTGAGGTTTAAATTTGCAGCTAATGTGAAGATTTATAGTTTAAGTTAAATTCTCACAATAATACAACTGTTACTTCCTCTAATTAATTAGAAACAGCTCAACAAAGAACAGATTTGATTTGCACAAAGTTGCTTTTACCACACTAGAAGAAAGTTTCATCATCAAGTGAAGTGTTTCATTCTCTCTGGCTTGCTTGACTAATTAAAATGTTATATGTGGAGGGAAAAAAGCTACCTAACCAAAAACCTTATTTTTCATGTGTTGACTGACAGATGTGGACGTATTGACATATTAACCACCGGTCTCTAGCTACATGCATTCAAACATATGAAGTTCCTGCTCTGTCAGACATGTGGAACTTCATTCCCTGCTGACTTGTCATCTCTCTTCTCTCAGTTGTATACTGGCTATACTGCTTATGTGACCACGCCCTGTTTCAAAAGTGTGTGCATGAATGGGGTGTACTGTAGAGTGGGTTTGGTGGGTGGGTGAGCTCTTTGTTTTGGGGTAAACAGTTCAGTGGCTATGAGCACTGCTTTTCACCTATACATGCAGGGAATGATGGGATGATGTAACCGCATTGTCCTCACCAAGATAAGAGCGACGGGAATTTATATGGCTTGGTAACCTACAAAATGCAATCCCACCTGGGTTCACTGACACTGAAACCTTTTCACATTTTCTGAATCCTATGCACGTATAATGTACATGAAGCTGTGATGTAATGCTTTGAACTATTTTTTTGAACTTTGAACACTGTCAGCAAATGAGTCAGTACTGTGACTTCCTCACTACAGAGGTCTTTATTGTATTTGCATAGATACAACTGCCTTTTGATGATAATTAATTTGTTATTGAGGGAAGAGGCGAATAGAGAAGGAGAATAGAGAGGGTGATCAAAAGTGCTTTGAACACAGTTACTACTAAACTATACCACGTAGAGCACATTCAAGATATTATGGAATTACAAAGAAAGAGACAAATGAACCAAAATTGCAAAATGGAATGTTATTGAAAGACTATCCCATATTCTAAAAAAAAAAGAAGACTTGACTCATGCAGCTCCCTCTGTTTCTCTCTCAGCTAAACATGCACAGACCGGTGTTACAGGTGTTGATGGATGTCCTCAGAAGGGCAGTCGTTCATCTTCATAGATCCCTTTCTTTAGAGGGATTGGTGTCAAAACACTGGCTGCAAATGGATGGCTTGTTCAGACAGGACCAAACACAGTTGTGTCTTTGACTGGGTTCTATCTACAACTCTCTGAATTCCCATTTGTAGTAGTTTTTGTCTGTAACCACTGTGCCTTCTCCAACGTTTGCTACAACGGTGAGGACTGAAGAAGAAAGCTAATGTTACTTGTTTTCTCCAATTTTAGTGAACACGTGCAGTTAAATCAATCAATCAATCAATCAAATTTTATTTGTATAGCCCTTAATCACCATTACAGTCTCAAAGGGCTTCACAATGCCCAAAGTTTGACACAACACCCCCCAACCTTAGACCCTCAGCAAAGGACAAGGAAAAACTCCCACAAAACAAAGTGGAAGAAACTAAGTAGCAAGCAGTATGATGTTGCGTGCACATGATGCATGTGGCCTGTATCTGAACTTGTGGCTTATAACATAAACATTGCATTTATGTCATGAAAATGTGAGGTGCCCCATAGCTCTGTGGTGGGCTCAGGGATGTAGTGCAGGTAAACCCACCCAAACTCAGTTTACCAACCTTTTTATTGCAGAATAGAGATTGACAAACGTAAAAATGTGTCATAAATCACAGCATATATCACAGAACATTGTATCAAACTGTGTTATATGAAGACAGGGTCTCATTAAGGGAAACAACATAAATGAATGCTTTTCTGAAAATATAATTGTCTTATATTTATATTAGTGTCCGTTACCCTTATGATGATAACTGACTGGAGGGCATAGTTTACCCACCTTGTTATTTACTACTGCATCACTGGGTAGATAATAGGTTAAGCTCTAAGATGTAGAGCTGTTGGAGCTAGAAATGCTAAGGGAGGGTAGGCTGATGATTAGAAACTGACTCTTCAGGAAGTTTCTCCACTCTCCATCTCTAGATGTAGGCCTGGTTTCAACAAAAGAATTCCCCTCCTCTCTGCCGTTTGAATCCAGCGTGTCCTGTGAAGTCATATGTTGCCCTAAAGTGCTGTCGGAAATCTCGCAATCAAGATGTATGTGAACGACTGGGAAAGCCGGATTTGCTGTGTAATATCCCAGATGGGACTTCATGGGTGTGTACCTTGCAATAAAAAAAGGAAAAAGGGAAAAGAAGAAGAAAAGTTCAGATGTTGTAAATAATGATTGTTGATGTATGTCCTGTAGCCTATATGCACTTTTAGCTGGTATGCAACTACAACAAAAATCCTTGGAAATACATAGTTTTGTGTATAGTTCATTCTTATTTCCGTCTAAACCACTTGGATGCGGGGCAAGTGGAATCGAGCATGTAGGATGTCCTAAAGTAGGAGCTTCCGAGGCGCAGTGAAGGCAACAATAGTGGAGTTTTTTCTTCCTTTTCTGCCCCTTGTCCCCGCTGTCCAGGCTGTTTGGCTCGGGATGACGCCACCTTTCGCTCCGCCCCAAAGCAAACTCGCTCTTTGCGTTCATTTCATTCCTCTTCTCATTCCGAGCATTCTTCACATCTCTGTCAGTGCGCTACACCTTCCTGGCTGGCCCAGAAACACTAGAATAACTTGACATAGTTTCAACAAATAACAATTCAATAACATCACATTTTTAAAAAAGGGGGTGATTTTAAAAAAAAGAAAGAAAAAGAAATATGAAATATCAATAACGGAGGTGTTGGAGGTAAGTTTCCATGTAGTTAATGATATGCAAAGTGAGTTCTTGTTGAGTGAGATTTAGTGTCTTCTTTTGGAATATTGGACAGTCGCGTTTAATAAAAAAAATACTGATTATCCAGGTGTTTTACAGTTTATAGCCCACAGCGGTTCAAACGTGGGGAAGTATTTCCATCGCTGAGATAGATGGCCGATCTTTGTCGCTGTTGCAGCAGCACTTTGTCCACAGTGTTGGAGCCTCTATTGCACTGACATAGCTCGCAAATCTTTGACATTTTTTACATTTTTTGGAGAAGCCTGACCATACGCCCCTATTAAGCCTATAATGCAGTGTTCCCCTGTGCCAGAACCACCAGAAACTCCCAAAGCACTCCGGGATAGACTCAAAAAAAACCTACAAATACTGCATGAATAACCATTTTTTGGACAAGATGACGGTGATAAACGTTGCTGTTTTCCTCTCTGTAGTTGGAGCAGTCCGGAGTTGGAGGTTTCGCCGGAGCATTTTGGGACCAGCTCGAAAACATTGTGTTGAAAGACTTGTTGCTTCGACACGTTTGACGGCGCATTTTTGTAATCGTCATCGAAGTTTTGTGTAAGTAGGATGCTTTTGTTTGGTTTGGTTGTGTGTCACGTCGGGTATGAGCGCTAGTGGTGTTACTCTAAAAACACTGATTGAACCGGAGAGAAAAAGAGATTAGACCTAAAATCCTTTATTGTTAATGTGCTTTTTTTGTTTTTGCGGGATGGATTCAATCTCATTTGTGTTTTTTTAGATATTCCCTTTTCCCTTGAATCTGGGGGTAGAAATGAGCATTTAAGGAAAACAATACAAAACTGCACATGTATATGGGGTCTCGGGTTGTGCCATGTATGCGGGGTTTTACTAATAATGCTGTTCTCCAGGCCTCGTCCTGTCTCTATTGAACACTGGGGAAGAAAAGTACCCTCCAATTGATTTTTTTTGGTAGCGATTCTCGTGTTTGAAATAGACTTACTGTGATTGAAAGTATAAACTATGACCGAAGAGACAGTATCGACGTGTAAGTAGAGGCAGAGCTGCTCTAGCTGGGGTTGTAGCTTTTTATTTGGGCTTTTCCTTTATTGTTTTCCATATCCGTCTTCTTTTTTTTCGGGAAATGCCTGCTCAGCTAAAATGAAGTCCTGGTGGTGCGGGGTGGGCCAGCTGGGTGGTGCAAAGTTTGTGCTCAGTCTCCCCATGATTTGATTCCCATCAGTCTGGAGTTTGAAGAAAAAAACACAATAGGCCAGTGAAAGGGGAGAATTAGGCTGATAGGTCTCATTAGTTTGCAGTGAGAATCATATTGCACCAGGCAAGGAGAGTGAATCTGAATTTGACTTGTTGACACTTTCTCTGACACTGGAGTGAAAATGTGCATTTTGTGCATCAACTCTCAGACTTGCCTTGCTTCAAACTAATAGAGTCAGGTCATTAGGCCACA
>CABFOS010023635.1:4596-17710 GCA_900660315.1 Diretmoides pauciradiatus | reverse complement strand
ATAATGATGATGATGATGATAATAATACTAACAATAATAATAATAATGATAATAATAATGATAATAATAATAATAATAATGATAATAATAATAATGATAATAATAATAATAACAATAAATCAGGCTGATATAGCGCATTTCACAAATCCAATGCACTGAACAATAAAAAAATTAAAAAGTAAATAAAAAGTAATAAACATACTTTTTTAAGTAAAGAATTAAAAATATTCGAGATAGAGGGCAAGATAAAATGGAAATAACTCAGCAAAAGTCCTTATATTCCAGTTTAAAAAGTGGGTTTTGAGTAGGGTCTTGAAGGACGTGATGGACTTCCCTAACAGAGGCAGGGAGTGTGTTCTAGAAATATCTAATAGAAATGATTTCTTCAGGAAAATTCATATATCTCCTCTCTCTCTCTCTCTCTCTCCCTCGTTCTCTCTAAATGATATTACACAGGTGGGGTAATGTATTCAAATATATGTAATTTTGAAAGAAGAATAACACAGCAGACAATGAATGTAATTCCTCAGTGGCAAGTCACACTCTGTTCAGTCCTGTAGAGACCACTGAGGAGTCCTGAGGAGACTCTCGCTCGCAATTATCTCACATGATTCATTTTAATTTCATTTGATGAGACTGACCTTTTGCCCCCGCCACAGACAAGACTGAGTTAGAAACAGCAAGCATATGATTTTGATTTAAAAAGATCCAAGTGATTAAAAGTTAATTGTCGAAATGTGTCAAGGTGGCTTGTTTAATTACGGCAAACGAGGCATTAATTTGGGTTCGACTTAAAATAGCGCAATGGGTAACTAACACTGCGGGGCTCATGTGTGTGTGGATGCAGAGCTGCTTTATTTACTTTGCAGAAGTCACAGCAATGACCCCTGGGGAAGATAATTAAGGTGGAATCACCATTTCATGCTCTACGTGATGAGCATATCAAGACAATTATCCTATTGAGAAAAAGGAAGGGGAGCTTGAAGCGGAAGAAAATGCTGATCACCAGTGTGCAGGTTTATTATTGTGAGGTATAACAGACAGTTGTGAGTATTCAGATGCAGTTTATCCCCAGGCTGCCTTACACGGGGCAATTAGGTCCATGGATTCAATCAGCCTGTATTTTTACCCCCTTATTGTTAAGCACTTGAGTTATTCCCCAGTCTTGTCACTTGGTAACTTACAGAATGCTTTACCCATCTCTTTCAGATTTGTCGAGCACATATTAATTCCCATAGATTTATGTGTCAGGTCATTGGCATTAATGTATTCCATCATTCCCACTTCATTCCAGAAGGCGAGCGAGCCCACGAAGTGCATGCTTGCCTCCTGCAAAGTTTGAACTGGGTCATGGTAAAGACCCTCCAGGCCATTTCTCTTTGCATACAGTAAGTGTTCCTTTCATGCCAGTTACAAGGCAGTACGTTCATTTCCACGGAGACCAGTGTCCCCTTTATTTTCCCCATTGAACGAAAAAAGAGCACACACAAATATAATCAAAACATTTTCAAAGGACGAATAGGATGAGATTCCTAATGAAAAATTAATGAAAGCATTCCTGATAATTATCACTAACCTTTCAACACTGAAACATGACTGCTGACCGCCATCTGCAATCATGAGATGCACACGGTTGTGAGGGTCAAAAAGAAGTGCTGCCCCTCTGCAACACCCAAACAACCCTATCATAACACATAACACAACAAATCATAAAAGTACTATTTTCCACATGTTTCGTTAGCATTTAAAAAAGGAAAATCCCACCATATAATTGCAAAACTAAATTATGCATTCCGTGGGGAAATATGAATTATTATATGTGTGCTGTACTCATTTCACGCCTGATGGACTCCCACCTTTAACCAGGAGGTGCATGTCTTTCACTGCAGTTTCAGGCATGGGTATTCTAATAAAAGAATAATGGAAGCATTCTCCCTTTTTAATTGGACATTGTTAGAATGACATATCAATCCTGCTGCAGAGATGCCCTTTCCATGTATATTGTAATTGAAATGTTTCTAATTTCCCTCACGACCCACTATACAGGAGACTGAGACTGCTTATGCCTCACGAATCTGGACCATCCGCGTATTTGCTTTAAGGGTTACAGTTGTTGACGCTGCTTCACTTTGTACCGTATCAGTCTGGTACAAGTATTCTGTTTCCTTAGAAATATATCAGATGTCGATTAGATCCATTTCCATATCTATCTTCTAGTTCATAAATGAGTGGCTGCTTCTTGTGTAGTTGTGTAATAATGTGCAATTCCCTTTTTATAATGCCTATTAATACAGCAATACTATTACTATTGACTATTACAGAATTTGCTTGCCAAACACTCTGGCTTCCATTAGCATCGTCTCGCATTTTAAATTCTATGAACCCACATGGGAATAGAATTGGACAAGAAATGCTAAGAAATTCTGTGCATTGTATTTTATGGTAATAATCTTTAGTCGAGAAAATTGGGAATTACTACCTGTGTTTAACCACTCCGAATTCCATTTTGAGTATTCGCGGCGTGGAACTGACAAGTGAGCTGAAGCTGAGCAAATAGAAACTGGCAGACGCTGGATGAACGGCTGCATGTTTGGGTCACGATAAGGAAGAATTACATTTTTACACATCGCTGAGGAGAGGGAAACAAAGCCCGGCGTGGGGTTAAAGGCTCAATACATTGTCAGAAAACAACCCAGCGAAAATGAAGTATCATTGTCTCTTAGTGGCTTGGGCCTTTCCCTCAATGGAAGATATAAGTGATTTAGAGCTCATCAAAATCACACAATATGGCCCCCAAAGCACATATAGTGAAAAGCATGATAGTGGTCTAGGGTGGGTAAGGTACTGTATCAGTCTTTTGGGAGCATTCCTAATGGAGCTATTAGAGAGTCAGTTGTCATATCTAAAGAACTTCATTAATCACGACAAGCGGGCTAAAGCTTCTCCATTTAATAGTATAACATCATGATTCTCCATATTCCCCACGATCAAATCCAACACTTTAAGCTCTTTTATGGGCTCCCAGGAATCCATCCATCCATTTATCCATCCAGGAGTCCCTTATTCTCCCTCGTCCCGCTCAATGTCAGTCTGTCCTCTGCAGATCGTTATTTAAGTATTTAAGTAAGAAGGGATTTTGCAAATTTATTAGGAGAATGTACAGCAGTCCTTAGGAAATTTGTGACAAATTCTGTCTCAGAAACTGCAGTCATATTCATTCAGAATTGGACAGATATTGACACATGTTATAACGAGGGTGAAGAGAGAAGATGTTCGTTCGTCGTCTTCCGCTTTATCCGGGTCCGGGTCGCGGGGGCAGCATCTTCAGCAGGGAAGCCCAGGAAGCCCTCTCCCCGCCACTTCCACCAGCTCTTCCGGGGGAATCCCGAGGCGTTCCCAGGCCAGCCGAGAGATGTAGTCCCTCCAGCGTGTCCTGGGTCGACCCCGAGGTCTCCTCCCGGTTGGACATGCCCGAAATACCTCCCCAGGGAGGCGTCCGGGAGGCATCCTAACCAGATGCCCAAACCACCTCAGCTGGCTCCTCTCGATGTGGAGGAGCAGCGGTTCTACTCTGAAGAGCGAAGATGGTCAAAGATATAAAGGCCAGAGAGAAAAGAGATATTTAATAAGTGTAATAAGTGGTCATAGTTATAGTATAGACAAAGCAGGGACCACAGCCTAAGTTATCGCAGCCAGTTGGCAGCTTGATTACTGAGAGCGACTCCCACCGGGTGTGAATCAGAAATCTAACAGCTAATGGCAACAGCCGCCCCATGGACAGCAAACTAATGCCCACACATACACAGTGGAGTGCACGAGCTGTCACCGCCCCACCATAACCTGTGGGTATAAACCTTTTTCTTTTTTAAATTACCCGCCAGTCCAGATTGATGGCTGTTATTTCTTTTTTCCAACACCTCCTAAGCACACTGCAACCTTTTTTTCCGGAAAGAACCGTTTTTCCCTCTTTTTGTGTTTTCACAAGTTTGTGTTAAGTGTAAGTGTTTGTGTTGTGTTAATCAAAATGTTGTGAGTCACATTCATCAGTGGAAGGAGCGTCCGCTCTGAAGGGGTCGGGGGAAAGTGTGTGCCGTTATTCTTCAGCAGGTTTGTACATCCAGTTTTAAGATTTGAGCATGTATTAGGAAAGTATATTACGTAACATATTACATAACAGACTGACCACATAGTCACAATTTCCAAGAACAGTCCACAATGGGTTATACAATTTTTCATGCTGAGCTCCAAAGTAATGAATAGTATACAGGCCAATGGAAATGAATGATACAGCGCAAGTCCAGAAGTCTGTAGTGGTAAATACAGACAGATAACCTATGGAAACAGTAGCTCACTCCAAACACGCAGACCGATGTTTGAGCAGCAGCGTAACATACATCCCAGAGTGCCAATCCATCAAGATTTTACATTTTTGGTACAGGTATTTTCCATTGTTAGTCCACAGCACAGATATTGTGTGACTGGATGACTACAATATGAGTGAAGCGCTTCGGGGGGAAAATTCCGGGTTCTTTCTGCGGGATCTCAGCAGAAAGTGAATTAATCATCACAGTCCCCCCCCCCCTTAAGTGAAGACGGAGAGCAACAGCTGGGGGAGAGGAGCTCGGCTTTAAACAGTACAGACTGGAGGAGGTTCAGCCATCACTTCTAGTTGTGGATTCTGACATCAATAGTAATGAATACCTTGGAGCGTTGCCTAACTGCCTGAGCATGAATTGCTATTACGCATGGGGCTGGGCAGTGGAAAGGATTTTGTTTGTGTGTAGGGTGGGGTGTGTGTGGGTGTGTGTGTGTGCCCAAGCATGCTTGTACTGTATGTACCTCTGTGTACCTGTATGTCTGCATTCATTTCTGTATGTGTGTGCCTTTGTTGGGGCACATATGAGCAATATGCAGAATAACCAGTAGGCTTAAACAGCTGAGCTGACAGGGACAATTAATCATTGTCAGTATCGTTGGTGCTCCAGGACGAGGCCAAGGATCCGTGCTGAGGTTACACCTGCAAGGGCCGGAACTACACCGGGATCCAACGCACCTCCACACAATGATCTTTAAATGATCTATGGCTGGCTGGACCACTTTTATTTTTTGTGTGTGAGAAAGAGGCTTTGGGTTGTCTCTAATTCAAAGCCAATACATCATGGACACAGGTGGATTTGCGCACATGAACTCTATTACTTTATGAGCATTGGTTTTATTGTTGTTGTGTAATGAAATTGAGATAACTATAATTTGTGTATACAAAGATTTTATCACTTAGCAGTAACAGTAATTGCCAAATCCCCCTTATTTAGCAGCATGAGAATACAGGACCACGGCGATAGCATAAAAAACATTAAAGAAGGGGGGGGAAAGAAGAAGAAAAAATTAATTGCTGAGCAGCAGAAACGTTGACAAGACACCCACATGCTGTTCCAATTAAGAGGAGCCAAAACAAACGAGGATACATAATATCTAGAGAACTGCTTTCAGCGTAAGACTTGCTCCAATACAATGCAAATCTATACTCAGATTCTGCTCAAGGAATCCAGTTGCCACTAATCAAAGCAAAACTAAATCAACTGGGACTCACAACTTGGGTCTCGCGCCTATATCGCATGGTTCTTTTGTCCAATCTCATATCAGTGCTACCCACCTAGACGGTATAATCCTGACTTCCTCTGGTCTCACACAATGCTGGGAGGTCTTTGCTTGCTGATCTATGTAATACAAGCAGCGAGGTGTCTGAAGTAAGAAATGAACAAGATGAATGCGGGGGATATGTTCATTTGAAAGCTCTTGTCACATAGGGTTTGTCGTCCGGCTGCACAAAGGGTGGAGCAGTCCTGCCTGATTTACTTCAGATTCAAACCATGGCTAAATTGAAAATCGTGAATCACTCTGACACCAATGGTGCAAGATGGATTACTCCAGTTAAAGGCTGCCTTTTCTTTACCTTGGCTCTTTTTAAAGAAATCATACAAAAAAATTATTTTTCTGCGACAGACGGCTGACCGAGGCAGTCATTGAAAGGAATAGCAAACGGGCCGGCGCTCAGGCACTACAAAGCTGGTTTTATCAGCACGGCGCTACCCCGACCACATCCAGCCGCTCTCAGTAGCACAATGAGCCTGGCTGAATATTTGATCAACTGTCTCAGGTTTAACAAGCCTTGCCAAACTACACCTGCCTGGAGGAAAAAGATATGCCTTTGAGCAGGGAAATGTCTCCCCGAAGACGTTAAAGGAATAGCTGTTTGATGTTCAGACTGCCCACACTACACTAATCTCATCTAATCTCGGGCGCTTAGATACTCAGTGAGGTTCAAGATTTGCATGAACTATTATAGCGTTGGCTATTTTAACGGCGCTACTGCCTTCCATTATAACTAAATCACAAAACAAAACACAGATTTAAATGAGTGTATGCATATCCTCCTTAACAAGTGTGATACAACTGATATACCGGTATGCACTTATCAAAAGGTCTGAGCTCAGTGGTTACCTGCATAGCTGATGGCTGGAGAGGGCCTGTATAATAGTGACTTCATGTGTGTGTGTGTGTGTGTGTGTGTGTGCGGGCCCCTACTCATCGCTGGCTGCAGCTCATTGCCCTGCAGTAATATCAGGCCTTGCAGACACCTGGGACCGTCGGCGTGGGCCCTCAGAGGAGGCAACCGCCTGGCCACCGGCCCTGATTACTTTCTCCACTCTCCGGAACTCAACTCTGTATATGCCATTAACCGAGGCTACGCAAGTGTGATCCCAACTCGACCGTGCCATTAACCCTGTACACAAAGGGTTGAGTGCAAACACGCACACACACACACACACACACACACCCTAACCAGCAGCCTAGTCCATCCTTAGCCCAACAACCATGGAGTTCCATTATCTCCCAGGTGAGAGCTTGGAGATTCAGCAGGAGAAAACACGTGGCAAGGGTGACACCTAGTGGTAGAAAACGGTACCACACCTACCCAGTCATGCAGCGTTTTACAGTCGGGTGAAATGTAAATGATTGCCTCCTGCTTTTGTACACCCGACACACTTCATTTCGCAAACAAGGAGTTTCACCAGCAGAAGGCGGAAGTGATGCTGCCTTCAGGGTCCCGGCCCTGGAGCTGCCCGGGGTTAAAGTGTCTTCCTCAAGGACACTTCGGCAGGTCTGAGGAAGCGAGTCAAGCGACCTCATTAACCACTAGGCCGCCTCACCCCTCCCCAAAGTAGATAAAAGACATAAACACTACTGCATTCCAAAAGAGGAGGGGGGGGAAACGTGTGTAAACTGCGGCAGCTCCATGGAAGAAGAGCTTTATCTTATCTCGGTTATGCAAATGTGCGCGGCTCTACGCCCAGAGGAAGAGGGGAAGAAACAGTGTTCCAAAAGGGAGGCGCTATGAAGTCAGACCCGTGTCAATACTGTGCTGGAACAACCGAGAGACTCCAAGGTACGAGGAGAGGAGCAACCAAGGAGGAGGAGAGGTGAGTACCGTGAGTTACCGGCGCGCCTGGGTGTTGTTTGTCCAGAGACAACGCACAATGTCCCCGCGGGAAAGACGCGCCGTGCCACCTGCGCCAGGTAGATACTGACTGTGGTTTCGGTGTTGTGTGTTTCCCTCTTTACTGTAGTTGGGGAAACGTTAACTTAAGTCCCTGAACTACACACGGAGCAACATGAAGGCAACACACTTTGTTTTGTTGTGTTGACTTTACTCTGATTTAATAGAGGAACAAAGCAAAGACTTATTGTTGTTGTTATCTGATTGTGATTTTCCCCCGTGTCAACATTTGCTTTTTCACTTATAATGAATCTCAGATGTAAGCTGTTAGATTTGATAGGTTTTGATAGGTTGAACACTAACCGACGTTGAAACTTATACGAGCCCAGAGGGGAAAGTGGGTCATTGAAGCAGCAAAACAGCACCAGAGAAAAGAAAGTCCCCACAGTAATGCAACAATGCATTAGGGACTGCATGAAACTCCTGTGAAAAGGACTTCAAATGGACATGTATTCCTTCCTAACTAATTGTCAATTCTGTTCAGGCCGAGCCATGAATATTATCCCGAGGCAGAAGCATTAAGTCTCCTATGCTGCTGATCCAACTGCAGAAAAGAGGCCCAGATGCTCCAGGATGGATCAGGCATTTCCCAGCCAGCAGAACTCTGCTTCAGTCCAGCTGGAACCCGATAATGAGGAACTCCATCTCAGAGTTGACTTCTTCAGGAAGCTGGGTTACTCTTCAGCAGAGGTGAGGGCTGCTCTGAGTAAACTAGGTCTGAGCACGGACACCAACTCGGTGCTGGGGGAGCTGGTAGGAAGCAGGACGAGCGCCGTGCCCTACCTGCCCAATCCTGACAGCGAGGAGAAGAGCGCAGGGCAGAAAGACCCTCTGCTGGCCTCCAGTTGGGCCCTTGGATCCCGCAGAGTCACCCCGCTACCATCGCAGCTGGAGGACAGGAGGGATACAGAAAGTGAGCTGAAACCCATTGTCATCGATGGCAGCAATGTGGCCATGAGGTAAAAAACAGTACAAAGTTATTTATTTAATTAAAACAATATGCAATAGGGAGGGATTCCTATTTCAATACAATAAAATGTACTTCATCCACCCCTATATACATATGACGACTTGGTCATAACACCCAAAGCTTTTATTATGTGTCCTGGTGTCCTCTTACAAAGTACAGGAAAGTACCTGTAAAATGTGATGTCTCAAACTACCATTATCGTGTTGTCATCGTCATGTTCTCCTTGAACTCTGACCCTTAAGTCTGTGTGCTCATAAGCAAGTGTCATACTTGACTTTTTAAAAAGGTATTCAACCCTGTCTGTGCATGTCTTTATTAAGGTCAACATTGCTTCAGTATGCAAATCTTACACACACACCTCAAAATCTCTGCATCTCAGCTAATGTTGGCTAATGTGCAGTACATAGGGTACATACTGTAGAAACAACCTGGGGGCAGATTCACTCAGAGACTTCCTCTACCAGTTACACCCATCCCACCATGACAACCTCATCAATTCCTGTTTGCACTTGTGACATGTGAGTTCATCACTAGCGTGTTGAAAATAAAACGTCTTAGTTTAGGACGAAGATGAACACTGCAAAGGGCATTTCATTGTCTCGATTTGGTCAAATCTCTTAGATGGTGGTTACTAAATCGTGAGAACAGGAACAAGATGTTGATGCATCAGTTGGTCGAGAGTGTTGTGAAATATTTCACTTTCAGGAGTTGTGGTGGATACGTTTTCAAGGGATATGCGCTGGTTGTGTTTGACTCATTTGTATTCAATTCTCACTTCTGCTCTTTTCTAGTCATGGCAACAAGGAAGTGTTCTCCTGCCGAGGCATCTTGTTGGCAGTGAACTTCTTCCTGGACAGAGGTCACACCACCATTACTGTGTTTGTCCCTACATGGCGCAAAGAGCAGCCCAGACCCGACGCCTTCATCACAGGTGAGGAGGACACGAGCAGTTTAAATCTGTTCAGCAGGCCGCTTCCCTGTCTTGCAGATTTGAGTTTTAGCTATACAAACATTTCTCAGAGGCAGAAGTAATGTCATTGGTTACACGTCAGTGGGCGGAGACAAAGAACCACCGGGGTTATATTTTAAACACAGGTGAAGTAACTGTCAGATTTAAGTGGCGAAGAAGGAACCGAACGACAGAAAACTGCCCTCAATGTTTTATATATACTGTATATACTGTATATTCCGGTATCTGATCATTAATATATAACTACACACTGTTTGCCATATTGTTAAGCACCATTGAGGTGTATCATATGACGTGTATCATCATATACATTGACACTATGTTGCCCAATAGACATTGAGCAACAGTGGCGATTGTGAAATAGAAGTTTAGGAATCGAGTCTCTATCGAGGGCAGATAATGAAGGTCTGTTTGTGGCAGCTGAGTCCAGATCAATATTATAGCTGCACTTACACCATCTCCTTAAGTAGTAACCGTACATTCGTGTTTTCAAGCTGTTCATGACCTCTGGTGACTCAAACGGCAACAAGGATATAATGAAGGGTTGGACTATCCTTTTGAGACGGATGCATCAACACCTTGTGCCCGTGGCTCTCGTGATTCAGTACAGTAACTCTATTTCTGGGTGGGGTAATCCAAAAGATCCTTGCACCAGGAAGCAAAAAAATAACCCTGCAGTCACTCCTGGGAAATCCCCGAGCAGGAAGTAGAGCTGTGTTTTTTCTTCCACACCTCGTTCACTTTACAGTGTTTTAACTGCTGCCAATCAAACATAGTAAAGGGTTAAGTGACTGAGTCTGTGGGAAGTGTTTGTTTGTTAAATTAATAGATGAGTCATGTGTCTGGTTTTCTTGTCGGCCTACAGCCACCTGTTCACACACACACAGGTGTCAGTACTTCATTTGATTTCTAATGTGCTTAAACACACAGGTGCATCAATTATCTTTTCATTAATTATGTTCGTAGGCACAGTAATATATAATATACATAATGTACATAATGATTGGTGTGGTGTTTGTGTAGGTGATGCAATACCGTCACTGGCTTCATTTGTTTTCAATGATTGATTGCTGGGTCTCTGGATATGTGCTCCATAAGCTCTGTGGTCTTTGTACTTTGAATGTTTGGCGGTGGATTATGCTCAAGGTATGCAATGTCATGCAATGTATGTATGATATAAAATTACAAGCTTTAAATACATCTTTTTTTTAGATCAGCACATCCTGACGGAGCTTGAAAAAAGGAAGATAGTGGTCTTCACTCCATCGCGCCGCGTTGGGGGTAAGCGGGTGGTCTGCTACGATGACCGCTTTATCGTCAAGTTGGCATATGAGTCAAATGGTGTGATCGTATCCAATGACACCTACCGGGACCTCCAAGGAGAAAGACCTGAGTGGAAGAGATGCATTGAGGAGAGACTCCTCATGTACTCCTTTGTGAATGACAAGTAAGCAGTTATCTTATTTCTCTGCCTGAGCCTGGGAGATTTCACTCTTTCTTCCCATACATTCTTGTTAATAGACAACTTGGTTCCAGAGGATATATTGCAGTAGTGTCTTTTATTCACGTAGATGAAATTCATTCACGGTACACAGTCTTATTAGTCACATGTGAATGAAGAAGTTCAGTCATGAATCAGTCATTTCTTTTTTCCTGTCCAGGTTCATGCCCCCAGATGACCCCCTGGGCCGTCATGGCCCCAGTCTTGACAACTTCCTCAGGAAAAAGCCTCTGGCTGCAGAGCATAGGAGACAGCTCTGTCCGTACGGTAAGGTATAATTAGCACAGAGCTGGAGAATTCCTGTCTCAAGTAAGAATGAAAGAGGAACTCTTCTACTACAAAATAGTTTTATGCTACAATCCAATGGTGTTGTGAGACCTTTCACAGTTGTAGATGTTTTGGACAAGGAAGTAATGTGGTTCCCAAATGATATGACCTATAACTCTTTGTTTTTGTTGTGTTTTGTTCAGACAAAAAGTGCACTTACGGCATCAAATGTAAGTTCTACCATCCAGAGAGAGCAAACCAGTCCTACTGCTTCTTAGCTGATGAATTGAGAGAGAAAGCCCGGATATCCACTATGAAAGAGGAGAAAAATATCAGATTATCAGTGAGACAGCCTCAATCTGATCCCGGGTCTGCTCAAAATGCCTTTTCCCATTCTGAAATGGAGCACAGATCCCTAGATCCGTGCAGTTCCTTACATCCTGGTCAGGTTAGTGAGAACACACTTTTGTACTGGGATGGACCCAGAATCAGTCAGAATCACACGCCTGGTCCTACAGCAGGAGGCCAGTGTGAGGCGGAGTGGCCTGGGTTGCCCTCCAACTCCAATCACGCCTATACCAGCATCTCTCATGAGTACCTGGATTCTGGCCTTGGTTCTTTTGGGAGCCAATATTCTGACGTATCTCACAACCTCAGCAACTCCCACAGGCCCAGGCCCCAGCAGCAAACCACCCCCATCGAACCCAGACATCCCTCCATGCATTTAGAAAGAAAGAACACCACCCCGGGCTCCGGGTGCTGTTCCCATGTACCTTCTATCGCTCACCAGCAACATCACAGCAACTCAAACCTGGACCCCCACTGTCAACTCAGATATGACACCTACCCTCCCCATATGTGCCATCCTAGCATACCACACCACTACAGCCTACCCGACCACCTCCAATATAATGGACCCCACTCTCATCAGCAAAAGTATTGGTCAGATCCCTTCCAGGGGCTGCCCCAAAGCAGAGCGTCTTGTAGTCTCCCTGGTTCCATCCACTCCTCACCCCCCCACAGCCCTCGCAGCTCATATAGGGACCATCAGTACCATTCCTGGGCCCAACCGCAGCCATCTTCCACTGCCTTTATTCCAGAAAGGTTGGAACTCCGCAAGAAACTACAAGCCATCTTCAACCCCCATCAGGTGGATACAGTCATGGATATGTTCCCACATCTGATGGATGCTCAGAAACTGGCTGCAAAGATCCTCAGTCTTAAAGCTCAGGGAGGGATATTCTGACTCTTACTTACTACTACCAGGGTGGTACAGAAGCCTTGTGTCCTCTTCCGTCGATATTAAGAGGATACTTATATAAATCCTGCCTAGCCTCATAGCTAGAAGGTCCTGGGTTCGATTCCCGCCTGGGGGCTGTTGGCGCCGGGGGTGTGTCCCCTCATGCCTTCGGTGCCCGGTGCCTTTCTGTGTGGAGTTTGCATGTTCTCCCTGTTGTCACATGGGGTTCCCTCCATATATCATATCAACGAACCCCCCCACTAAAAACATGCACAAGCGCTCCCCTCCCCTGACCACGGCATGGACGCTTGGACCCGGTCCCCGGGCGCCTACGGCTGCCCAGTGCCCACTGCGCCTGGCTGCCTTCTGGAAGGACGTCAGAATGGGAAAAATGCAGTAAAATTCAAATTCCTCTGGCCGCCTCCGTATGCAGTGTCGCCACGTGTGTGTGTGTGGTGCATTGTAAGGCTATAAAGACTCGGAGTCCTGTTTCACAATTATATTCTGCTCAAATTATCTGTGAGCTCTGCTGCCTTAGCCATCAAATAACCTCTTAGGAAGATTCTATACATGTAGTCCATACAATTTAATGATTTGAAAGGAAATGG
>CABFOS010023618.1:0-13077 GCA_900660315.1 Diretmoides pauciradiatus | reverse complement strand
TTAGTCCTCTCTAGGTGGGTCCTGGAATAGATTAGTCCTCTCTAGGTGAGTCCTGGAATAGATTAGTCCTCTCTAGGTGGGTCCTGGAATAGATTAGTCCTCTCTAGGTGAGTCCTGATATAGATTAGTCCTCTCTAGGTGGGTCCTGGAATAGATTAGTCCTCTCTAGGTGGGTCCTGATATAGATTAGTCCTCTCTAGGTGGGTCCTGAAATAGATTAGTCCTCTCTAGGTGGGTCCTGATATAGATTAGTCCTCTCTAGGTGGGTCCTGGAATAGATTAGTCCTCTCTAGGTGGGTCCTAGCACAAAAAAAACTTTCGGAACCCCTGCTGTAGACTACACGCTCATTCCTCTCAAATTAGTATCTGCATCAACAGTAAAAATGTCCACAGAATAAAATGACCTGCGTAGTGCATTGAGGGGAAAAAATGACTTACCGTCAAACTTTTTATGTCTGGAAACAAAGGTGCTTCGCAATTCATGACTCGTTTCATCAACCACATTATCAAAGTCCTCTTTACTCTGTTGGCCAAATTTGTCCTCCATTTCTTGGGTGCAGCATGTGTTTCCCTGAGGACATACGCGAAGATGTTCACCTACAAAACAGAAGAAATTAGGTGGTTTTTATATCCAAACTCATAAAATGACAACTGACCATGGAAAGTCTTAATAAAAAACATGACTGCTGTATGAAAATGTATAATAAACATAATATATAATGTATATATAATATAATCTATAAAAAATGTACATTTCCAAGTCCAAAAGCGGATTTTTTTCATTATAATGGTCCTACTTATTCTAGTTGTAGTTTTTGTATTTGCATTAATAATGTGTAAATGCTATTAGCCTATACAGTATATTCGCACTAAATGAGAGCAACATCCAAAGCTCACGCTATAGTAAGACGGTAACTGTTTAAAATGATTGAGTGATTTAGATTTTGAACCACTATGAAGGCCAACTACTCAGAATTAAAGTGCTTGTAATCGAGTAACTTCAACCTATTAAGCCTATATATTGATGAAGCAATGTAATATTTGACTGCAGTGTAAATGTTGCAGGAAATATACCATGAATTGGAAGGTTTATCGCTGTCATTTTAGGTTTTTATTTGAATTAAATCAAATGGCTACGTGGATGGACACACATTATTAGATGCGATAGCAAAACGGCCCCAGAGGAGAGCTGAGACATGAATGAAAGTAAATTAACTTGACATTGCCATGTGACGATGTCAGGTGTGCTATAGTGCATATATATAGTGTATTGTATATTGAACTTTACTCAAATACTGTCTTCTCGTGACTAACACAAAGTAGGACTGATGAACAAAACTGCACATATGGATATAATGCTTTGAATTAGTGAACTTATGCATCCATTTGGTGGAAAAAACATGTCTCTGGGTTGACTGAGAGAAAAAAGCAAGAGAGGCAGAGAAAGAAAACATAAACCAAGAGAAATGAAAATGCAATCCAAGATGAAATCCATGTCAGACACCACTTATTGCCACATTAATAAAGATCTCTTGGCGTGTTGCAAGTGTTGTATTCTCACAGGAAGTGAATCACAAATGCCAGGATTGGCCTTTACACAAAAATGAAATTGTCACCGTGGCATGTGGTTTCTTTTCATACTTTTGTGTGAAAATTTGATTAGACAAGGAGGAAACCGATTTGTATGTGCTGTATCACATTGATATCTCCCTTCTAAGTCTCGGGATGAAATCAGCGAGGAGAACAGATAGGAATGCGTCTCTTTAAAACACCATTCTCTTACACGTTACATAATTGATGACATTGGGGAAATACTGAAGTAAAACAAAAGTTAATGATCTACATCATTCCATTTTCCCAAGCAGCCCATTTATAAGAGACACACATAATGCCAACTCAGCCTAACAGCATTCATCTCTTCATTTCACAGTCTAAAACACAATATCACTGTGAGCGGGTGAGCACAAGTAATGAAACGGAAATACGATCACATGATCAAATGGTCAAAACCATCTCATTGATTTTTCTCATAATAAATAGGGTAATAGTCAAAACTGAGGGAGTGAGACTGTCACTGAAGACAGTCATTTGAATCCAATCTTCTCAAACTAACAGCTGAACCGATATGACCACCGGGCTCAAGAATAGATCAAAATGTCATCTTTAAGATTTCCAGTTTTGTAAGAAAATGGAAGATTTCATGCAGTGTGTGTGTGTGTGTGTGTGTGTGTGCGAGCGCTGTTGTTAGCGGCGACACTTTTCAGCAAGACGCTGTAAAGCCCCTTTTACAATTGGCATTATCATGCATTTCGTACCCGGAATGTGTCCTGATATGATTTAGCTTGAATACATTTACACTTGAAATCAGATTTCTCTTTCCTTCACAAAATGCAGATTGCTGTGTATGTCACTTATTCTCATATTAATAAAAGGCGCCATCTTTCTTCAGTGTCTTCATTTGTACTATGGATTTTATGGGTTTCTGCGTTATTTGAATAAAATCTGATTACAATGCCAATTGTAAAGAGCTGTATTCACTCAAAATAACCAACCAATCTTAATTTTCACAGGTATGCTGCTGAACTGTTGTGTCTTGAGACTTATTTTTCAACAAAACAATTTATTTTCTAGTAAGATGACATAACAATACAACTTGGATTTAGCGGTGAATAGATCTGCTTTCATGTACTCCCTGCACCCTGAGCATGAGCTACAAAACAGGGGATTACGTGGAGTCCCTCAGTACATAAAGCATACGTAAGCTAAATGAAATCAAAGCAGCACCAGATAGATTGCACAGCACATCATAATGAGTCAGTTTCCAACGGACGGGGTGAGTCCCAGGATGGTTTAAAGCAGCACTATAGTAAACTTTGCATGTTGGCGGCTTCAAATGGCAGCGATAGGCAACTGTTTCAACAATTTAAACTTAAACCCCCCTAAATCATGTGACATGTTGACATTTACTGTAACTGCACACACCATGCTCATGTCTTTATACCAAAGAGACAAGAAAGACGAACGCTGATGAGTCCGTCTTTCTCAGGATGGAGCACTTGCTTTGCTGTTGTCACGGAGACAGTTGTTTTTTTTGATTTAGGTTGGTAAAAATCTTTCATCATGTATCATGTAGAAAACAATGGAAGGAGAGCGTCTTTCTGCATGTAGGTGAATTCCCAAAACCAGGTGCTCTTTGGAGAGAGGTGAGGGTTTGGATCAAAGAAACAGCAACCAAGGCACTCTTGTGATGGAAAAAGTTAAAAAGCCTGATGAAGCCTTAGAAATTTGTGCTGCCGCAACACGTAGGTGTTTTTATTCTTGTTGTGCATTAGCCAATTAATAAAGGGTATTTAACTTTTTCCATCACCTGTGCCTTGGTTGCTGTTTCTTTCATTATGTATCTTGAAATAGACCACCATACTGTATCATGGAGTGCGCGTGGTTGGTAGTGTGGGGTTCTGCTGGGCTGAATGATAGACTGCAGCCTGCTTGAGTTTCCTGCCTGAATGTGCGTAATTGCTCATGAATCCGAACATTGGACAAACCGACTGCTCTATCTGCCCAACATCATTAGCAAGTTGAATTTTACTTACCTATCACAATGTCAATGCAAAGGAACCTAAAATATAGTATCAGTGTTGTGGGAATTTGCCTAATGCCCTTTGAAAAACTATGACTGTCAACTTGACTGACTTGTTGACATGATGCATAGTTAATGAAGTGCGCCGTAGTTTGTGTAGTAAATAGTCAACAGGGTGCTCGCCAAAATGACCATGCGAGGATTAGGGATTGCCAATGAGTGCCAATGTATTTATTTTCCAAAGATGCAAATATTTGTACACAGCGGAGAACGGATTAGACACTCACTCCTAATAGCTTTGTCTTTGCTGCCTATTTTCAGAAGGACTTCAGCAACTAAACAAATATTTACTAATAATTTGATGTTGAAGAAAGGAGCGGTCACATCGCTCTTTATGGACTAAGAAGCCGTAGAGCTAAGTGATGGTAGCCCGTGGTTAGCGAACTTGTCTGGGAAGTCAGACATCCTCCTTTAGTCTTCTTTGGTATAGCCCCGCTAACAGCTATGCGAGCCCTGCAGCATTGCTTGTTCTGGCTCCAGTTCAAGCCATTCCCTTTAGTGTGGAGAGATCATCATGCCAAACAGCGTTCTTTATTTAACCAGGTTAGTCCCATTGAGAATCTCTTATTCGTGGGAGATCTGACCAAACAAAGCAGCATCAAGACTAACATAAAAGTTGCAGACCACCAACATACAACAATGTACAAAGTCAGAATACATTACATTAAAGACAAACATAACAATAACAGAACAGAACAAACTGAAATATACAGTATAAGCTCTCCAACGTCTACAGTACACTTGACTAATAACAAACCAGCAGGTTCATGGGCTCAAAACCTATTTAACTCTTGAGTTTAACAAGCAAGTTCTTCATTATTAGTTAAACTCACCAAAAGACACCAGCTCAGTATTATATCATTTTCAATTTCCATCAAGGTGCTTTGCCCTTTTGCCTAATTCAGTTATGATTTCTAGAGTTTTCTAGAGATATAAGAGCACCAAGACTTAAGAAACAGACCAAGAATGACCTTACAGATGAAAAATATACCACCACTGGACACGGCAGGCCAGGCCGAGCATGCAAGGTCCATAATAAACCACTGTATCTAAGGCATCATCAGGAGGAGACATCAGGAGGAGACATCAGGAGGAGGCATGCGAACAGAAAACATCACCATGATCAGGGATCGTGGTAATCTTCTATACTTTATTCTATTTTTATTTTCTATTCTATTCTATTTTTATTTTTTTCTCTATGCTTGTTCTTGTTCAGTGTCCTTGAGTTTGAGAAAGGCGCTTTAAAATTGAATCTATTATTAAAATTTGCCATTTTCAAGAATATGTTTTACACACATGTGATTTATATAGACTAATGTCTGCTTGTAGTGAGGTGCTAATGCTTCAGCTGTTCAGGGAATTACAGCAAATAGCTAAAGAGGGAAAAGGACATTTGCTGAATTAAATGCATTTAGAATGGCAACTTTACACTTTCAATTAGGGATGCACGATATATCGGTCATCATATCGGTATTGGGCCAATAATTACATAAAAATGCATTATCGTTATCGGACAGATATCAAAATTATTCCCGATATGATGACACATTAATGATGTACCAACCAGGTTGATGCATTGGTGTAACAAAAGCTCTTGTTAACCTACTCAGGAGATATCTGTGGTGTGGAGGACATATCAGGTCATAACAAAGCAGCGTCTGCATCTGCACCCAGTATCACAGTTACTGGTGTCTTTACCTTTTCCAATGCACTTCTGCCATAACCACGCCCCAACTTCCTGATAGCAAAGTGAGTCGTACTTGCGTCACTGGTTTGTTTACAGCTAGCTAGCTTGGTAATCGCTGCAAAGGTAAAATCTGCTGACCAGCAAGCTATTTTTTACCAACTAATAGCTGTGACAGTTGTGACAGGATTAAAACAAACATTTAATTTGCCACTGGTATGAGCAGATTATACTGTATATCCATAAACTATAGTGTAAACACAATGAGAATACAGATGAAATGCTGTAGAATATGTTAGAAGAACGTTTTTCCATGTCAGCGTACTTCTCTGCGAGGCAAAACAGGCGTGCGAGTTGGCCAATGAAATGGATCCTGAGAACGTGTCAGAGCTGAGGGGCGTGGTTATGGCAGAAGTGCGTTGGAAAAAGTAAAGACACCAGTTACTGCAAGGTGGAAGGTAACCCCTACTGGTGGGAACTCTCTCTCGCGGTCGTCCTCAGACGAGCTGAACTGGTATTGCAATATCGGTATCGGTTGATATGACCCTGGAAATAATCACATATTGGCCAAAATTTCAATATCGTGCATCCCTACTTTCAATCATTCCATTTTTTTTTCAGGTTTTGAGTTGCACGTGGAGGTGCATGGGTAGTTTTGGTACTCACGCTACTAGAGTCATTGGGGTGATGGGTGGCTTCATGGCCTTCAGCAGAAGCAAAATCTCCAAAGAACTCCTCACATTTCTGGCAGTAAAGGCCAATCACCGGAGTCAGAAACTCTGATCCTGCAAATGTACAGAAAAACAACATTGAATACCCAAAACATTTAAGCATCTAGAGATATTACATGAAGAAAATGCAGAAGAAGAAAACCTACCGTCGTCTTTCAGTAATGCTTCCATTTCTTTCATCAAGCTCTCCATCTTATTCATTCTAGCTTGTTTCTCTCGTTTTCTAGTTTCCTCCTCCTCAGCTGCCTGGGAAACACAAGTGACAAAAAAAATGCAGCTTTCTCACCGTTTTTAAGACATGATCAACTGATTCAACCAGCTAAAGAGTAATGGATAATGCAGCTTGGAAAGTATTACCTTGTGTTTGTCAGAGGGTTTCTGAGACGGGCTACTGCCATACGGATCACTTTTTGCCCGTTTCTCCTTTGTTGCTTGATAAAGAAAGCATAAAAGTGTTCTACGTTAAAACGCATCAAACAATAGAGACAAAGAAAACATATAAGTCAGAGGAGATCGGTCTTCAAACTGAACGGCGAGCACATCTAGGGTCATCTGTCACAATCTCTCAATCCTTGACAATTGGAAGAGAAATGAAACAGATCCGCAAATCAGCTTGGTACTTCGCTCTCTTCTAATTCTCAATGCTGTTACCTCATTGAAAGCATACCAGTAAATATAGTAACAGATCATTTTGATTGCAGGTTAGACATTAACTAAGCATTCAAACTGCGAGCCACACAATCGAGAAGTTATGGGAAGTCCACTACGCGAACGTGACTGGAGCCTCTCCCACTGCTCACAATCGGTCAGAATAGTGAAAATCCATCAACCAAGTAGCTCACAGTTTGAATGCATGGTACGGAAATATAGTCACTGGGCCTCATTCACACAACATTTGTTAAATTCTAAACCATGTCCAAAAGAATGAAGAAGAGGAGCTTGAAGTTGAAGTTTTGCTCTCATGCATGCATGAGGGGGGGGGGACGACGTAATTTTCAAAAGCATAAGAGGTGGAGTAGGAACTGATAAAAGTAAAGCAATGCAAGAAATTATTCATCTGTCAATACTCTTTTAGATGATTCGTGCTATTAGATTGCCCCAAATGAATAATCTATCTTACATGGATGAGAGGATCAGTTCTATAATGAGAGACCTCACTGCCGGTGTCAGTACAGGATCTTCTTGGGTGCAGGATCTTCTCGGCAAAGGCCCCTTTGTTGCATTTTTAGGTAGCTAGTGTTCTGCCGGTTAAAAAAAGAAGCTTAAAACCAACCAAAATAACACCCGGGAACGGTTGTTGTCCTTGGGAGACTGCAGCCTTTATTGCTTACAAACTGTACATTCACTTCCTCCCTGCTCTAAACTTTCCTTCTGCTCCGCTCACTGTTTTCCCACCGTCACTCTCACTGGCGCTTGCTCTCTCGCTTCACCACTCACTCACTGCGTACACACATCACACACTGCACCTCCTTAAAGGAGCCACGCCACTCTTATAACACTCTAATTAACATAGCTAGCTAACGTTAGCAATAATTAATTACTAAGGAGTTAACTGCGCTTGCTGGCAAGCCAGTTAATACAGCTAGCTGTGTTAGCTGGCTAACTAGTTCACTGTTCGTTAGGATATCCAAAGTAAGCATCCGCTAATGTTGTTAGCCATCTAGCTAATGTAAAACAGATCGTAAGCTAACATTGTTAAATCTCGTAACGTTATTAGGTTCCTGCAAAGTCACACAACTTTTTTTTTTTACCGTCAGAACACTAGCTACCTAAAAATGTGACAAAGGGGCCTTTGCCGAGAAGATCCTGCACCCAAGAAGATCCTGTACTGACACCGGGTGTCCAGTCGGCATTGGAGTTGGACACAAATTCAGTCTGCATCTTCATCAAATGGTAAGACTGTATTTGTAAGGCATTCAGTCCATTCGATCGACAAGACAATAGGTTTTGATCGTACCAATGAACAAATTACACATACAAACACAAATAATGAATGAGACTGTGTTTGTAGAAACGTTCTTATAAATACTTTGCGATCAAATCTGATTGTATACACGTTTCGTGAATGAGGCCCATTGTCAAGTTTTACACTTCACTTCACAGGATTCTCACCTTTGATCAACGACTGCAGAGACTCCAATGCTTGCCGTACATTTGCGTTACCCAGTGCTGCCGATGCAAAGACTGGTGCTGTCGGCTCTGAACCAGAAACCTGTGCAGGAGCCAGCTGCTTCCCGTCCTTCTGCTCCTGCATCTTCACCATTAATTTGCTGATGTCTGCTGTGCCCAGATTCAGACCAAGGTTTTTTAGTATGTTCTTGATCTTCTCACACTCCATGTCAGGGGCACAAGAGGCAAGCTCCTGCGTGAACTTCGGATTGGCAGCGGGCAAGTTTGAGGAAGCCATTTGAAGGGTCTGCTTCAGATCCAGTAGATCCCCAAGGCTACTGAATATGGGCTTGTTCTGCACATTTTGCTGGCTACCAGCAGGGGAACTCTCCATTTGGCAATGCTGGGGTGTAGAGTGTTCTTGGGTCTGGGAGAACGGTGAGAAAGGTGTGGCCATGCTGGTATCAGGATGTTTTCTTCCAATGTCGATATTCCCGTAGAGGAAAGACTCTTCATCATCGAGGTCATCAGTCTTCTGAACGGCCACATACTCTTCTTGACTTCTTGTCTGGAGCCAGGAGAAGTCACTGCCCACTCTGTCGTGGGGAAGGAGCATGCTATCGCTTTCCACTGGTCTTGCATTCTCCTGACTGTCATGTTCCTGCTCACCGGGGACACAGGCCACTTTCTCGCCTTGATTTGAGTTCTGTACAGCAGACAAGATTATATTATTACTCTTAAGATCAATGTAACAGCAGCTGGTACCTCCATCACTTGCATATCTTTTTTGGCTACCTGTTGCTACCTGAATGTTTTGGGGACTAATACGTTAAGCTAAGTATCACTGGACATCACGAATAACCCGGTGGAGACCAAACGAGGGAAAGAGATCCAGAGGAAGACCAGCTAAGCGATGGAGGGATGACCTGGATGAGTTCTGGAAAGAAACAACCTGGCAGAGAAAAGCACAAGACCGGCAACTCTGGAAAACGCATGCTGAGGCCTTCGCTCAACTACGGGATACAACGGCTGCCCAATGATGATGATGATGAAGTATCACTGTATAGGTATAATGAAAGTCTAAATGACTGTCATTGGTTACTTGTGTACTCAACACTTTTTTATGACCTTTTTAAACTGTATTAATTGTCTGAACACAATACCATGCAAAATATTTTTTATCTACTGCTTGCATAAGGTATTTACATTAATTCAATTTGAAAGTGCCCATCCACAGTGCTGGCAAGGCTGCTACCTAGCGTAGGGCTTATAGTAGAAACTTATTGCAGTATGGTTGCTCCTACAGTCTATTAGCAGCAATGATCCCCCAACCCACTGTGCAAGAAAAATACAATCATTGAGGCTTACTCCTGTCTTAATACAGAATAGTTACACAATTTGTGTACCATGATATAAATATCTAAAATAAGAGCCATTTTCAAACCAGAAAAAGTACTAACGCCTCCTAGAACTAAAATGATCCCCAGCTGCTCACTGCCACAAGAGATTCAGTGGGAAACAATGAAAAAAGCTACCTGAATAGTGAGGAGAGTGTCCTTGAGGCTGGGCAACCGCTCTCCCAGTTCTTTGCTGTTCATTACGAGCTTCAGTCCTTCCAACAGGCTGCTTCTTGTGGGTTTATTACCGCTGCCAACACTGCTGCCACTGCAGCTCAGGCTAGGGCTCGTCTTTCTCCGGAGGTCCTGCACCGTGCTCTTTTCACAGCTGCGACTTCGACTCCTGGCCCGACTCTTGCTCCTGGCCCGACTCTTGCTCCGCGCCCGACTCTTGCTCCGCGCCCGACTCTTGCTCCGCGCCCGACTCTTGCTCCGCGCCCGACTCTTCCTTTGGCTTCCGCTCCTACTGCGAGCCCTGCTCTTGCTTCTTGCTCGACTCTTTCCGCGACTGCGGCTCGGAGCCCGACTTTTGCTTCTTGCCCTACTTCGGCTGCGCGCACGGCTCCTGGCTCGGCTTATGCCATGGCTTTGACTTCGACTGCGGCTTTTGCTCTTGGCCATGTGCTTCTGAAACTCGGGGTCTGATTTAACTGCCGCCTTCAGGGCACTTGCCGACTTAAATGCATCAGCCAGGTTATAGGCCATGTTCCCTTTGAGGTAATCTGGGAGAGGCTTGTTGGCTGCAATACATCTCAGGAATTCTTCACCAGCCCTCTCACTGTTAATTGACATACATATGTTTCAAAATACTGATAAACATAAAACATGAAGGTTTCAGTCATGATCAAAATGTCAGATATACGCTTAGCAAGTAAGCTGAATATCAACAGATCTTTGCATCCATACATACATAATATCAACAGATCTTTGCATCCATACATACTGTGTACAGTAGCATACAATCCATGTTAAAGTCAGATATCAGAAGATTAGCCTCAGCAAGATTCAGCACAACAAACATGCACACACACCTGCTGTCCGTTGCATCCAGAGGAGTGGAATTCCACTGTGGGATCTGAAGGTGCTGTGTGTTGGCAGGAGGGAGGATCTGTTGGCTGCCCAATGTAATCCCTGTACTACGATCTACGGAGAAGCTGCTACAGTGTGGCTGAAAGTATTCAGAATTTGTGTTACAGTGCTTTACACAAAACAAAACTGTAACGGCATATTTCTGGCAATTTTTAGAGTGTGGCAAAGCTGCTACCTATATTAAAAGAACATTTATATGGAGCTTAACAGAAGTTGTAAGCATGCATCACAAGTTACAAATATGTACCACAATGTGCAAATGAGAGCTGCTAAATGAACATTCAATTTGCACACTTCAAATTGTGATATTTTTTTCTAAACACGTAACATCATTAAACTTTATTTATTGGCAGATTTTAGCGTTGCTGATGTCAGACTAGGACACTTGTGTGATTGGCTGCACATCCCATGTGCACGAGGACTGTAACAATCATATACGTTGATTTGTATGTCTTACTGATTAAAACATGTAGGAAAGATTAATTCTTACATGAGTATGTCCCCTTCCATATACAGTGAGATTTTAAAGATGAATGGGAATATCATATGCTATTTGTATGGCTAAATATATAACATGTATGGTTCATTGGGGGAAAGCAGGGAAACGCCCTGGACAGGTTGCCAGTCCATCACAGGGCGAACACACAGACAAACACACTAACACCTAAGGACAATTTAAAGTTCAAACTCCACACAAATATTGGAAAAGGTTAACATTGCAAACCCACATGAACAGAAAATGAAGTTGTGCTAACGGCTGGGCCACTATGCTGCCATAGCTCTTCAATGCTGTGCCTAAATGCATGCACGTTTGTTGACTTTGATAAAAGACCATAACAGGAGTTGAAGAACCTTTACAAACTATCCACTCCTGAGCTTGGAAGTATAACATACTAGTGCAGATGCCTGTTGGGGGCGTGGCCAGTCAGATCACGTGTCCGTTTGGAAGTGTGCCCGTGCACTGCCTGTGTGAAATGTGCGGTATTGCTGCTTGCAGAGAACCGCTCATCTGATCGACTTCACACTCGACTGGGGCTGGGTATCGTTCAAAAATTTTCCGATAACGATACTTTGATTTCGATACCGATTCCTGAACGATACTTTTTTCGATACCTTTTTTTTTCATTTTCAAAAAGAAAACTACATTACACATTGAAATTACAATACAAATGTTTTGTTTTATTGTTTGAAAGCAGTTATAAAATTACAGTTACCCTTAGAGCAGTGGTTCCCAATGGTGTGCCTTGAGGCAAGTCCAGGTGTCCCTTCCTTTGGATATTTCAAAAGCAATATAGTTGTTTGTTCAAATGTATTTGGCATTAGTAAATAAAAAAGATTTATGGATAACACATGTTATAGAGGCTATTTTTCATGGAAATATTATAGCCTGGGATGGCCTGAGATTTTGTCGTGCTCTTTGGTGTGCCTCAGGTGACTCGACACTACACAGGGCCCAAAATTAACTTTTTGACTTCCCTACCAAGGTGGTAGATGAAAACATTTACCAGCCAGACCTATCTTTACCAGACAAAATCAATAAATTGCTTTTACAATTTGCTATTATTACTATTTAGCATGTCACCTTGGTCTCAAATGCGATTCTCAATCAATATTATAGTAGTGTGAAGTAATAATTATTTAATACTAATTATATAATAATGTTCCATACAGACTTTTTCAGATGTCTGGCTGAGCAAAACTCGACTCAGCAGCCAGACATGTCTTCGTTCTGTTTAGAAGCGGCTGAGAGTGTCATTAAAATGAGAATAGCTGGTCCACCTTAAAGGTCAGTCCACCTAACTTCATACTCTGCTCCTGTCGCCAGCCTCCATCACACACATGCTCTTCTTCTATTCAGGATACCCTGAATTTCCCCACGGGGATGAATAAAGTATCTATCTATCTATCTATCTTCTTCTGCAACTCCCATCAACTTCCGCTTAGGGTGACCAGACATCCCGAAAAATTCGGGACAGTCCCGAATTACGGCCAGTTGTCCCGGCGTCCCGAATACTGTCTGTTTGTCCCGAAAAATAAACGTAACATTCTAGTCAGACGAGTCTGTCAGAGTAGACGTAATTCCCCCTCCGACCACAACGTGTGGGTTTCAATGGCAGAGTGGCGCTGTTCGTATTTACACTCATTGAATCCCCGAAAGAAGAAGTGACTCACCACACGTAACGGAAGACCCTTCTCAAAACTTTAGGCAAACTAGGAGATATTCGTGCCCTTCTTGTGTTTGTGGTGAATGAAACTTACAAAACTTTTATTGACTGGAGCTGATCTTCACCTGCTGCCTTCAGTAAGCTTGTTCCTGATATTTATTCGGCTGTTTCTCCGCTGTGAAACCAGACGGTAAGAGATGATGTTCTATCTCTTTTGCCTTGTATCGCCTCCTAAGCGGTCAAATTCATGTTCATATTCGGT
>CABFOS010023615.1:0-12126 GCA_900660315.1 Diretmoides pauciradiatus | reverse complement strand
GGCAATATTCAGTTATAAATGTGGATAGGGATTCTCCAGTGGTGGATTAAAAGCTAAAAAATGACTGTATTCCATTAGCTGACACTACAGACACAATATTTGAATGTAACTATCTGAATTGTAATGATTCGGTTGAAATACGTTTTGTTTGGATGAACCAGTGACAAATAATTTCCAATGGTTCACAGTGCATAGTGCATAGCAGTTCATAGCACTGTTTTCAATTAGACATTCGGCAGACTTTTCCGGAGTGGTTTAAAATGAGTGGTGAACATGATTAAACTTTTTTTTCAATTAGCTGTGTGAAAATTAAGCAGAATGAGTATTTTATTTCACATTATTAATTTGGAACGTTTCGTGTCTGAACTGCCCTATAAGCTGCTCGTCAAGACTGGGGCGGACTTAATGAAACATTGGTCTATATCTCATCCAGTAGCAGTACACATCATTTGGTAATCAATAGAATTTTTTTTTGGAGATATACTGTGACAGGTATGTCCAGATCAATTTTGACTGTTTACTTAAGTGAGCTAAAAAATAAGGCTTGTCAACCACCTCAAAATAGCATACTTGCCTGTTTGTATGTGTGCATCACAGATATTGTAATTTGCAAATGATACATTTGATGTAAGTGGCTGGTGTAAGTGAGACAATAAGTGTAATAATCCGCTCCAAACCACCAGAGATTTGTGTGTGCTCATGCATCATGCACATGTGCATGTTCATACACAAACACATGTACATGTGGTCAAAAGTGTAGGTATTTCATCTATAAATTGCCTAAAATATGTTTCCCCTGGATGTTTCAGTACCCCTGAGGCACAGCTGGGCAACAAAATAATTATGGATTGCATACTTGTTTGAGCCTACTTTTTCTCTTCCAGTTCAAAATCATCAATGTGTGCAGATGGTTAAGCAAAGATATGTTAACATCGTGTGAGGCTTCATTGAATCATAACTGACAGGTAGGTCTGGTCTCTAACTAATTGTCCAAAATCATGGTGTTGTCTCCTGAAGCCTCTCAAACCAGATGAGAGCTGGAGCAGAGGTGATACGTCTCTAACACAGAAGATGGCCCTTGAAGCCTGGGGGCCTTGTAAAAAGTCATAAGTGCTATAGGTGCCTTTTTCCATGTCTGTCTGCATTGTAATCATCCCAGGGCTGACCGCCAGTTACCCACAGTACACCTTTACTACAAAGCTGGGCTGGCCTGGGACAAAAGACCTCTGAAAAGGGAGGAAGTGCGTGTTAGAGAGCCAGAGAGAGTGAGGGAGAAATGGTTAATGGTGCAGTGTGTTAGATAAGTATGCTGGTTGTCAGGACCACATCACTTGCACAACCTTCCATGTACTGTGTCAATCAGCCTCCATTCGACAGTTAAAATTGAGGACATTTAATGGAACATCAGCAGTTTGAGACATTGTTGAACTCTGCACATGCAGGAAAAAAAGGTGTGTGTAATCAATAAATCTGACATGTCCTGATGACCTCCACTGCACAAACAGCTCTAGGAAACAACTATTATACCTTATCTAAACAACTTAACACTGACCTAATTTTGGGAGGAATTTGCCACTTGACCCCAGCGTAATTTACGACTACTCAGTTTTAGAGTTACGGGCAACATTTAATCATTTTACTGCTTTACCTTCTTAACTCATTATGAAGTTTAAAGTCACAAGTCACTTAAAGCTCTGTAAAACTTCCCTACTGTATGTGTAACCAAGGAACTCCTGTGGTCTTTCAGTAACCATAAATCAATGGGTCAAAGAGCCAATCAAAGAGTGTTTGATCCTAGTGATCCGGCTGTGCGGGCCCCAAGATGACCACATATCACATGACCTATAAACACGGTCTACCTCCGGCCCCATGCCACCTCAGACAGCATAAAACGGGCATTAAATTTCTCCAGCCCTGAGGGACACGTTCTGAAACTCTAATTATTTGGTGCCTTTTCTGATTATGCCCCCTGATTCTATACCAGTTGTCCCCTGAATCAGATTGTTCCCCAAGTTCTGTACAAGGAAATGATTCAACATCTACAACCAAAGGATGAGTAGAGCAGATGTGGAATCACTGCGATACATGGCCTTTACTGTTTGAAATTAACCATACACACCACAATTATCTTCGTGCTTTGTGGTGAAAAAAAATTGCGACTAAAAAAAAAAGCACCCAATTTAGGTGTCAAACAAAGCTAAACGTGTGACAGAAAGAGAAAAAACAGCCTTGTGTGATTTCCCCAAGATACTGGGAAACAAGTTGGGGGGCTGTGAAAGAGTGAACCCCATGTTCAGAGCAGAAAATGTGGGAAAGTGAAGTTGCCTCTGCACAGATATGAACCCTGATCCTTTAGATCCTTTAGAGCCTATAGTGTGGAGGCCCAGACCACCATGATCCCTTCAGCTGTAGTGAGACAGCTTAGGCATGGATTTTAATCATGTTTCTTTAGATCAATGGATACTCTTTTACATATATAGTGATGCTCTCTAAGGGGGAAGCAATACAAGTGAAGAAATACTAACAGTATCACAAGTAATTGTGAATATGGGCTAGTACTCCTCTTCTGGTGCTGTAAGAACAAAGTGCCACATTTAGTTTTTCAAAAACTGATTAATTGGATGCTATTAGTTTCCAAAGGCCAATAAGCACTGTGTTTTAATAGGAATAGACACAACCATGTCAGACCACAGCAGCAGAATGCCACTCTTCTCCGGCCAACCACACCCACTCGTTTCTGCAAGTTCCGACCAACATAAAAATAATTGAAAGGAAAAAGCAAAAGAAGAAAAATGAAGGAGCTGCACACAGCCATTCTGAGGATGAGTGGAAGTGGCATAACTGTCTTCAGTGCTCGATACCAGGTGTCTATCAGGCAGGCACCAGGTGTCAATCATGTTGGGACAGCTGACCAACTCTGAGTGTGAGGGGTGTTACAGAGATGGGCCATCCCTGCTGTTCCGTAATTGGTGCCTCTAGTGAGAGCCAGTGACCTTGTCCCATCTCTCCACTGTTCTACCTCCCTTATCTCCATCCATCTAGCCCTCAATCTGTATTTCCACACATACATCCCTTTAATTCTACTTCTTTCTAGCCTTGCAGCTCTCACTGGAAACCTCCATACACCACCATACACCAGACTAGACTAGATGAGGACTGGAGAGACAGTAGGTTGGATCCTACTGGAGGTTTGGGTGGTAGGAGACTCAAGTGGGGGTGCAGGTTGCAAGGCCAGTGACTGACAGCTGGTCAATGTTAGACGGTTTATGTTCAGACACGTACAGTGCGTGGTATACCACCTCACTGTCTGTATGACACTGCACCCTCTGAGTCAGTCCAACTTTCCTGTGAAGCGCAGGTGAAGCCAAACTTCAGCCAAACTTCCACAAAATTTGCGCAATTTATTCAAGATTACACACAGGCTTCATTGTCTTACTAAATGACTCAACCTAACCACAACATGGTGGAATCCTGCTGCGATTACACTCATCACTTATTATGGGTGATAAAATGATGGATTGCAACTTTCTTGTGGCCCAAAGCACGTAGTTGCAAAACGCTTGTGTAAGGACCACGATCTAACGGCGATGGTTAGGAAATCCCAGCAGACTGACATTTTTATGAATCAGTGCATCTGCCACCTACTACCAAACCTCTCTCTGATCTGAGAAACAAAGAAAAAGTGGGAGAAAGAGAAAGAGAGAGGGAGGGTGAAAATGGTTTGATAACCAGAAACAGACCATTCTCATGTCATACTGTAGATATAGCCAATTACTGTGAACAGATTGCTGCACTGTGGGATCCATTCAATTATCTAACCCCCTCTGCTCTAGATAAGTTAATCAGTCTGTACATCTCCCCTGGGATCTTTTCAAATGATATGGAGGGCAGTGTCATATTTGACAACCATGCAAGGTATTTAAAAATATAAAGTATGTGAAATGTGTGGAGTCTATGCATACGATCATTGGTTCCCTATGGTCAGATTCCCAGCAGAGACATGGTTCTCACTGTATTTCAACCACGGATGATGAAAAAGAATAAGAAAATTGGGGAGGGCAGACAGTTATCTCGCCAGTCAGCAGTTCGGCCTACATGAGAAAAGGCAATGTGGGCAGCATGTCGCTCCTTTGGTCTCCGACCAAGAGGAAGTCAAGATAATAACATAATGTAGCCCTAAAGCCATGAGAAAATCTACACAATGAAGAAAATCATTTTGGTTTCTTTGGTTTCAATTACAATTTTATAGGATGTTTTGGTGAAAAAAAAAGAGCAACCCATTCAAAGTCATGGGTGGAATCCACAGCATTTTAAAATGCTTACTGGTTAATTATCCATTACTGTGCCTTTATATGTAGCAGTTAGTCATTCTGCAGCAATTTGAAAACAATTACACACTATATGTGAGTACCGTAAGTCACAAAGTGTTGAGTTAGTCAGTTTTCAACCTTCTCTTCACTACAGAGCAGACTCGCTAATGGGTTAGAGGGGTGTAAAATGGGCAGTATTGTACATATTAGTCTAAAGCTTTGTCTAATGGAAAAGTTCTACTGTATCTGTTCATGAGTGTGGGACTTTGGTTAGAAATATGGGAGAAAAGAGGAGAAAGTCTCCCTCCAGGACACTCTGCTGCAGGTTGTCATTATCACACACTTACTGGTCAACTACCATCTTCTAAAGCCCAGCAGAACATTTGGTTTAATTCAGATAATGAGGCCAATCAGTTCACACCAGCATCTCAGAGAGAAACCACTCATTACTCGTAGTGATCAAAAGGCTGTTTTAATGACTGGGTTGAAACAAAGCGGATACTCTTTGCCACCGGGGAAACTATTAGACCTGTACAAGAAAGACCTGATGTTTGGAAGGAGCTGTTTGGTTCAGCCATGGAGCAAAGCAGCCAGCAAACAAAATACGTTTTATCTGGGTAACACTTGCACGAGTGTAAGTCTTTGACACACTTTTGAATTCACACGGTCAAGTTTCCTCCTCTGTGCACAGTTAAAGGTACAAAGCTATGAAAATTCCATAAAGGATGGACATGTAATGAAATATATTATTGTGAACACCCACTAAAAGCCATGCTAAGCCAAAGGATGAGGCTTGGATAAAGACATATTGTTTACAACTAACAAGGCATAGTGTACTACACCTATACTTAATACTCTTTCCACATCATCACTGGTCCTTCAACATGTGGTAATAGTTAGTTGGCCTACATGAGTATCATTACTAAGGCCTTTAACCATTCCTGCTGATGCTACACTGGAAGGTAATAACGCTCTGACATGACAAGTAAGGCCGTGCCAGGATACAAACTGCCAATGGTATGGGAAACAATACTAGTACTGTGTGTCTGCTTGTTAACACATATTGCCCTAAATTGTCCCCTTGTCTCTTAATTTTTCTGCCTTTATCTCACACACATAAACACACACATACACAAGGAGCAGATGCTCACACACTGAGTTCAAAGCGCTGCAGCAGGAAGGCTTACTGCTGGTTTTGTATTGCCCTGAAATATATCCCTTCATTTTCTAACAGCCTGCCCACTGCTTTACATGCATGTGTGTTCTGCCCCCAACAGTGGTGGACACAGACTGTCTGAGGGGCAGGGGCGGAACAAATAAAAAGGGCACCAGCGCACAGAAAATGGGCATTAGGGCACTGCATCACGTTACCTCCATTGGAAGGGCATCCCCCCCTCCCCGAGTCCACCAGTGGCTCCTAGAACGAAGAGTGTTAATGCCCACTGTGAGTCAAAGGATTAGCAGGTAATGCAGTCTGACAGGCCAATAAAACCCAATTTAATTTGTGAACAAAATAATTGAAACAAACACTAACTTACTTGTGCACTATTCTTCTAATAATTCAGTACTGTTTTATATAATGTCAAAATGTGATTTAGATAATAGAATAGGGAGTAAGATAAAGATGAGCTTCAAGCTTTACCTTTGCTACCCACACTATTCCGAACTTTGGTCTAACATCTTAACTTTAAATATTTTGTTTCTAGTATTGGACTCAATGCTTGGCGCACTAAAAGCACTGTAGTGGTAAAAATAATACAGATGTCTGAGGGCTGACTCAACCATATGCAGAGTATTGCGCTGTAGAATTCAGCAAATAAGTTGTCATTTACAGTTTTTCAAACGTTGCTTGTTTACTGCCAAGGCCGTCTCAGACATTACAGCGTAGGGCAGTACGCAGTGAGAACACAGCACACTTTGCCAACAAAGAACACTCTGTTAGACTCCGGCACTGTGGCAGGAAAGAGCCCAGCAGGAAGACTCCTGTCATTTCCCTGGATGGAGCGAATCATACAGGTGCACACATTAAGTGAATGACGATGATAAGCAAATGACTGGACTTTTAAATTAGGGCCGGCACAGCCATCATCGCTCTCTAATGGCGTTAACCCTTTCAGTTGAATGGGCCACTGTCCCTTTGACTCAGATTGCCCTTGCTCCAGGGTAGTTTAATTCTCAGCCACAGACCTGGGATGAATACAGGCTTCACTATACTCACAAGTAAATATATTTTTCAGAATATAAATATATTTTGTAGAAGTGCATTCTGAAGAGGTTTCTTCTGAAATGTTATCTATTTTGGAAGAATGTTGATACCTGAAATTCAGTAAATATTTCATGCATGCAAGTGATTGCAGCCTCATACACACAATTATTCTATAAGCAAAAGTGACTCCAAACTTTAATAGGAACCCTTAAAGGGATAGTTCACCCAAAAATAAAAAAATAGTCATTATCTACTCCCCCCATGGTTGTTAGCTGTGTGCTTGACTTGACAAGCTGTTTGGAGAAATGTGATGGCTATATGATCATTTTATTGGAGCTGTAAAAAGATGATCCTATTAACGTCAGTAGTTTAGGGGAAGGCTGAGATGTAACTCACTGTATGTTTGGCGATACTATGAACTTCAATGGAGTTTGGCTTGACATGAGGGTGAGTAGATAATGACTGAGTTTTTCATTTTGGGATGAACGATTCCTTTAATGTTTTACTTTCATGTCAGTAGCCAGTTGGAGTTTTTCTTTTTTTTTCAATTGGTGGATGTCTCATTTTGGAATAAAGTTCTTCAAATATTCACTTGTACTGTAGGCCTATTGTAAATATTTGTCAAGCTGACAACTCTTTTCCAATTATCCAGTTATTTGTGCTTCCTAGTCCACTCAACTAAAGGTTTAAAAACCATCTAACCTGTCTCTGCCACTTATCTATTAACTTGTGTTGTTTATGTCTTAGACAATGATCCACACTTTACAAAATGTTGAAAAGGGCAAAAACTATTTAAATGTAAAATATTTTATTGGTTGAGATTACAATGTCTTGTCATGTGACATGGTTCTTCCCACCACTGTTTTCAAAATACAATATTAAGTAAATATTGAAAACATGACATGTATTTTAAAATCACATCAAAATATTGTCATGTCAGCTGGGTGTTAAATGGTAACATTTACAAATCTATTTGAAAAAGCATATAGTTTTGGTGCAGATCTTTACGGTTGTCAGGTTTGGGACCAGAACAGTGTTCATTCAAGGCAACATGAATGAGGGCATTGTCATAACATCCTGAATGAATCCATTGACTGGGAAATATTCCTAGTAATTTACCAGTATACTTCCCTGATACATTTCTGCCACTTTCTCTTTGTCTATATCTCCATCCCTCAGACTTTGTCATGTTCTCCGCTGCAAATTACTCTCACATACCGACCTGAACTTCCTTTTCACACTTATGATGGGATCTATAGGGGAGACAGAGTGTGACATTCTTATGAGGATTACTAGACTAGCCAGCGCGTGTTGTTGGATTATCCTGGCAGCCACCCGTCGTCTTCAGGAGATGTGTAGGTATCATCAAATTCATAATGCACAGCAGGAGGGTCCAGAGGTCAAAGGTAGAATGGTCAAATGAAGACCCATTCTTTATTCCAATAGGTCTCCCCAGGTTCATTACTGTCAGTGTGAAGACACATTGTGATGACCCCAGGACCTATAGCTGGTAGCAGAGGTAAAGAGGTGAAGACAATGAGAAACAACACAACCCTATTAACCCTCTACAAAACACCCTTCAGGTAGCTCAGGCCAGAGAACATCCATACGGAAAAAAGGCAAATGAAAACAAGAAAAAGGGGTGGTCAAATTATCCTTCAGAAAATACAAGACTAGAAAGTGGAAATGAAAGAGATGGCATATGATTTATTTACATAATGAGAAAGAGGGAGAAAAACATCAGCGAGACATGATGAATAAGCAGCAACAAAGCAGCTTCGGTCCTTGGTGGTGACACCCTCTCTTATGGGTGTAGCCTGACGTCCCTCAGTAGTTGGTCTCACACATAGAGAGTCAAGGCCAAAAGGCTTGGCACACAACTTCTATCTCAAGGCAAAGTCAAACTCTTGAGAAATTGCTTCCATACTTTTGGTCCAGATTCCCCGCTATGTCCTCCACATCATTAGCACCAACGCCATCAGGTCCCTTAGAAGCACTGGAGGGAGGTTAAGTCCCTGTTGTCACATGACCACTAAAACATCTGAGCAAGGTCTTCACTACACTGATTACAACGTACAGTCAGGAGCATTTGGGAAAAGATGGTGTCATTTGATGGTCTTTTATATTATCTTTATTTGTTCAAGATGAGAGACAGACCAGCAGCAAGTCTCTCATGAGAGTTGTGGCAGGTAATTGTCATTCCTAAAGCAGACCAGATGGCAGTGTGCACTGGCTGTCTTAAAACAGCTTTCACAATCTGGGATCAAATCTGGCATCAAAATGTGACGACCCCTCCAGGAGGCCGTTGCTTAGTTCATTGTTTTTGTTGTGTGTATTGAGGAGAGGGTTGACTGGTCAAAAGTAACTTGCCACTTTGCTGGATAGGAATCAAGAAAACCTATTCATCACTACAGCACTCAATAGGGCTTTAATAATGCTAATAATGAGTCCTGGATATCATCCATTCATGGAGGAGGAGGGTGGGGTAAAAAAAAACGAGAGGGAGAATGAGAGGAGCAGCAGATGAAAAGGGTGGGGAATAGAGAAAGAGGAGCAAGTGAGATGTTATCTATCAGTTGTGCCAATAAAACAGACATCAAATTTTTAAATGAATATTTTACCCCTGAATCTGGGTTTGTACTTTTGGAAAGACAGTACAGCGCAATGCTGTTTAAACAGTCTCATAAGGGGGCACACGACACCGATATTGTTCAGACACTTATGGTTAAGCAATGCAAATAGCCATGTTTACGTGAAAATATTGCATATCAAGTCTTTATGTACAAATCACGATACATCCCTGAAAATTGAAAAGCATTTATTCACTGACGTTTTCACATATTTACAAATGAGTTTATATGTTTTCAATTGGTGGGTTACAGATACAAATCCCTCCCCACACACTGTGTATTCTCCCTGAGGAACTCCACAAATGAAATCAGATGAGTTGCAAGGCCATGCAGGGTGCAAATAAGAGAAGTGTGTGTTTTTACTGGAGTTCCTAAGCTACTGCTGTCAACACCTCGCTGGACCAAGCTGCACTGTGGGGCTCTACTGCAATGGTTTGGATTGTTGTTTATGTGCCGGCCAACAAGTGTTACTACAACATATTTGGACGAGGGGATCAACCCACTTCGCATATTAAACTTACGGTAGTCATACTACGCCACCATGCCAATACAACACACATTTACATGAGTGCATTTTTGCACTCACTCCTGAATCTGTGGATGTACACTGAAGGTTAGGTATCTAAATAAACATTTCTGACTGTAGATAACACAATGCAACACAATGCAACTGATCACCAAGCATCTCCCACAAAATGCCCTGACGATAACTACTTCAGAGGGCTAAATTATACTTTTTAAGCTTGTTTTGTGAAACGTTTGCATGCCAATGAGAAGACACACAGTGAGGTTACAGTAAGCCATGGGTCCAAGAATCTGGGGGCATTCTATAGTAGTGACTCAGGATGAGAAAGCATGCAGCTACTGGAGGCTTCACAACATAGTGTGCAGTCGGATACAAAACGCAGGAGACACTAGACCCCATCATGCAACAGAATTAGATTACATACATAACATGTCAAAACATTGTGAGGTGTCTTTGTGGGTTTGAAGACAAAATGATGAAGCAGCATTCACCAAGGGGGGAAAAAAGGGGGAAATAATAAGCTGAGAAATCCAGACGGGCACATCCAGTAAATTACCTGTCGTGAACTTAGTCAGAAGTTTGTATGACTGCAGACACAAATGACATAGAAAGAAACTGAAATTGGAAAAAACAATTTAATGGACTGAATAAATTCCACAGGGCCCTAGAGCGTTACGTTTCTAATAATTGTCTCGCAGTGATGTTTCATTTTGGTTTTGATTACATGGAAACAACATTGGAGCGATTGTGTGTTATGCTCAGCTATGAGCTACTAGAATATAACCCATTTTAGCATCTGGTCTCCTCCTGAGTCTGCCATGCTAAGTTCTAAGTTATGCAATACCAATATCAAGATATCAATATAATCATGATGCCATATATCACGGCGATGCTGTTACTTGTTGCATTAGTTATTTGACTGACCTGTGATTTTATTCCTGGTCCGAGGGCTCTGGGCTCTGGGCATGAAGCAAACGACGCTTCTGTCTGAGTTGTGTGTCTTCATTAACAACAACACTGTGGTCCATAGAAAGGCCCTGAGACATCAGATCACGGCCTGTACATGTACACACACACACACAAATATGAAAAGTCGTGCAAAGTCGTTAATGTTTCCTTAGCACAGCTACTTCGAGTCAACACAACTTTAATGACGGCGTTTATTTACAATACTTAAAGCAATACAATACTGCTTAAAAACATCAGAGCTACGTTTTCTCTGAGGTCCTCTATACCAACCAAATGGCCTCACAATAAACCTTTTACTGCTGGACTGCATTGTTCTTCAGTATGTCAATCAAATATTTGTAAATGCTTGTACATTGAGGGCTTGTCTTGTGGGATAAGTCTTTGGGATAACTGGAGGTTATATTACCAAAACTCAAATTCTTCATCCCTAAATGAAATGACCCCAATTTGTTGGTTAAACTTTAATTCGTGGCACAGTTGTGATGGTTTTAGGGTATGTTACCTCAGATAACCTTTACTAACGCTGGACCCCCACCCCCCCCAATGTCAAATGACCTTTATCGGGAATGGGGATTTGCATTCCACACAAGCCCAGTCACACTTGGACACAAATATAAATATATACAGACATACAGATGTACAACCACACCCATTTTCCTTTTAACCCGTTCGCTTAAATTCACAGATCAGACTGATTTATTGTGTTAGATAGAAATAGGCAGCAAGACTTGACCTGAACTGGTAAAGAAACAGAATGTACTATGCAGATGGTGAAAGCAATGCTGATATATACAGTTAATCGCTGTAACGGTGTTATTGAGTGTAATATTACAGTACGTCTGACTGTCAAACAGAAGGCCTTCTCAACATTTTTCATTTACTCCTTTTCCTCTCTAGGCACTGACACCCTCTCAGACACTCCCTCATTCCTAAAGTCACACTGCCTCTCTCCTTTCTAAACAGCCGACACCTTCTCTCATTCTTTTTTATCTTCAGTCACTCCTGTGTGACAGATGCTAAACCGGGGGGGGGAAAGGTCAAATAGTAAGAGATTCTCTCCTTTTGTCTCCACGTCTACTCTGTCATTATTCTCTCTTATCAGGCCCAGGCGAAATGAAAACAGCCAGGGGCACAGGGGTTAACTGGGGTGAAGTATGTCAAAAGACTTGTGTACCCCACAGCATTACAGTGAAATTTGGGTATGTTCCTAGATCCAAATAAAAGGAAAAGATGCAAACATCAATATGCCTTAACACACATAAACATGCAATAAAGCCCTTCAGACCTGGGTCAAACCCTTGATGTTTCACGTCTTTTGAACTCTGTAGCTGTGAATTAACTGGTTGCTGGGGTTACTTGACTTGACTGCACAATATAAACAAGAGACAAGAGAGTCACAATGCATTAGGTACCATTAACATACTGTAATAGCCATCAGGAAGAAAATATGGCTATTACAGTATGTTAATGGTACCTAATGCATTG
>CABFOS010023607.1:0-12454 GCA_900660315.1 Diretmoides pauciradiatus | reverse complement strand
TATAATCACATAAAATACTGCTGCTGTGTTAGTGGGCTGCTAATACTGCTGAAAAAATACAATGGTAATGGTTCAGGGTTCATACACATTTTGACCAATGGATTTCCATGACCAAACATTTTGTGAAGTCATGAGCCCCGCAACAAATCAGTCAAAATTCAGGCAGCCATGCAGCGATAAATCTACACTTCCCTGAGTGTGTAAGCCCCGCCCACCAGTTACTGTTACTATGGCCACAAAACTTTTCAGCTAGCGTTAGTATGCTTATATTTTGAACGTTACGTAATTTCCTTTAAAAGCATATTAATTATTTTAAACTCAGCGTAAATGAACGACATGAGCATATTTATGAAACAAATTTCCATGTCTTTTCAAAAACTTTTAGGATTTTATTTTTTTCAAGCACTTTTTCAGGCCTGGAAATAACAATCATCAAATTCCATGAGGTTTTTCATGACCGTACGAACCCTGATGGTTGCATCCCAGTGCTTTCAAATGAGTTGTTGCTGTTCCTTCACAAGGGAGGAGGATCTCACCCCACTGGTCTTGTGCCTCCTGAGCTTTATTTAGCTTGCTAACGTGGCTAGCTCTTTAGCTAGTGCGGCTACAGCTGCTCCTACGCTAAAAAGTTTCACCAATTACCTGATGCATGCAGTGAATTCAACCACATTTAACTCAGTACAGGGACATTCAGACAGGGTGTTTGTTTATTGACAGTGAAACTTGAATGACAAGGTCTGTCATCACCACTTACGTTCAAATCTGCCAACTCAGGGAGGATGTAGTTCTCTCTGACACTCCAACTTCTACAGAGCTGTCAAGGCTTTTGGTTACTGAAGGTTTAGCGTCCTCCATTATACACCACCACCACACACCATTACACTCCACATACTGTCCGCACCTACTCACTGCCACAGGCATTCCCCTATTTTTGCAATTACTGAGGATGAATTCTACCAGTGACTCATCTGTGCCACTTTTGAAAGTAACAGTATATCTGCAAAGGCTTATATCAGCTGATAATATGGGCCATAATATATACACCGTATAGAATAATCGACACTGTGTGGTGTATCGAATCCTGTCACATTGGATCGCCACCTATAATACTGAAATTGATTCCTATGACGAGGTCCTGGACAGTACCCAGCCCTGCAACTGACAGATCCGCCACTCACTCTTCAGGACAGTCTTAATTTTGGTCATCATGGGCTGAACGCCTCCTTCCCCTTCGGACTGGTGGTCACTGTCCCCGCCAAATTTGTCCTCGGCCAGCCGCATCTTTTTGGGGATTGGCAGCCCTTCTTCCAGCAGAGCATCCACGTCATTGTCGAACTCCTCCTGGGAGAGAGAGCGGTTAAGGCCGGGAGAGAAGGGACGGTCACTGGCTTTAGTGTTTCAACTCCTTCTACGGAGAAGAAGGTCTGACTCATAACACGAGGGAATAAACACTAGGCAGGGGAACGAGACGAAAACAGAAAGGTAATCACCAGCTCAAACTATAGTACTATGGAAGGGAAAAAAGGGTTTGTTCTATTTCAGGTATTAAAAAAAGAAAGAAAGATTTAACCAGGAAAAATAGAGATCCCAGCGTATTCCAAAGTCAGTGACAACGAAAATTCTGTTGATTGTTTATAAAAGCTTAACAATTAAGCAGACATTATTCAAACACTTAAAATACAAGTTTAACCGCTTTTGATCCCTCGTTTGACGTTTAAAAATACCTTTACGTCCAAAGAGCACGCAGTATTCAACAGGAGAAATTAAATTGCATTCCAGCGTCTTCTACTCACTCACTTCTCATTTCCAATAACAAAACATTTACCTCCTGTCAAAAGCTAAAAGGACAACCAACATTACAGTATCTAGCCCTGATATCTCGCCAAACTCCATCTAGGATGCGATTAATCTAATATTTGTACAAACTTCAAACTTGGAACAAACTTTTAGAAGTGTTAGAAGAAAAACAACATGCCATTGTGCTGGGCACTTGTGAGCATATTGCCTTTGATGCATTGGCAAGCTGGAAAATTTCAGAGTGTGAAGGATGATGAAAAAAAAAAGTACAAATCTACTGGAATACTATGTCGTTTTTATCGTACAACTTAGGGAAAAGGTTGAGTGATGTTCTATGAGGTATATATTGTGTGTGGGGGAAAAAGAGGCCACATATAGATAGTTTACATTTGGAGTGGTGCCCTCATGCATGGATTGTATGGGCTGAATTGTGGCTAAATGGTATCCAGGTGGCATTTTAGAGGATGAATGTGGTGCATGATTGAAAAGGCACAGACTGCCGTGTATGTCAAGAGGTTGAGGTTCTGCAGAACAACAGACGTACCTCATAGGAGTAAGTTAAGGCCTCCTCTTCCACTTGCTCCTGCTGAACTATGACCTCAGACCTGAAGCCGGCGTGCTCCCCTTCGTCAGGATCCAGGAAGTTCTCGTAGAAGTCGTCCAACTCGTCCAGGACGGCAAACTCTACCTTGTTCTCCAGGTCTACCTCCCCATCCTCTGCCCTTCTGCCTGCAGAGTTCCCTAACCCTGAGCTACCCTCGGCTGCGCTCTGCTCACTAGTCGAGTCATGCAACTCACCGTTCAGGCTGTCTGAACTGGCCTCCCCTCTGCCCTCCTGCCCCACGCCTGTGTACAAAACCTTCCTGTCTTTGCTATTGCTGCTGGCGCTGCTCTCGGTGAAGCTGACACTAATCTTTACGTCTCGGAGCAGCTTGAGATCTGGGAGAAACTTGGTGACCGGGGGAGCGTGGCGGGCTGTTCTGGGACAAGTCGGGTTGGGGTCGGCCTCGTCTGAGAGGTGGCTACAGAACATTACGGAGCCCTTGGTGAGGAGCTCCTGCTGTGTGTCGGCTTCCTCGTCCCCTGGGGTGTATGTGTATCCATCACCACCAGAGCTAACGTCCATTACCTCTGCGTCACTGGACGTTTGCAGGGGAGGTGGTGGAGGTGCTCTGCCCTCATCCTGGTCAAAATCATCAGGAGGCTCCAGGGGGAGAGGGGGTAGGACATCATCTATCTCCATTCTCTACGTATTTCGAACTACTGCTTATACTGCTTGGTAATTTATCACAAAATCTGACCTGTTTCTTGAACTTCGCTTTAACCTACACTCATGCAGAAGCACATCCCTGTTTAGACCACGTACCAGTGTTGAATATGCTAAGCTGACTACATTGTTCTTTTCATTAATGTAGACAGCTTTCAGAATCACTGTCTCAATTATTGGAAATCACAATGCATTCAGCTTAATGTGGGGTCTAGGCGCTGATCATCATCCCCCGCGATCCTCAAGAGCTAGAAGAGAGGGACGAGGAGAGTCGGTGTGAGTAACTGTAACGTTACTGGACCATATGTGACCAGCCATGGAAGATGACTAGACTATCCTTACGATGCTAAAGACACAAAATTCACATCCACCCGATTGTAGCTGGCTAGCAGAGTAATTAAACCCGGGGAAGGACCTCGTTTTGGCGCATCTGTCCAGTCTGCAGCAGCACAGCAAGGCCCCGACATCACTGCTAACATGCTAACGAACAACCATCAACAGGCTGTACAAGTTCACCGCGCCAGTAAGCATAGCAAGCTAGCCCGAATCATTCTACTGTTAGATTACATCAATACTCACCAATATACGTAACCAAAATCTCTTCTCCTGGACACCAAACTACCTTCCTAGCTCATTTTATTCTCGACGCCCCGCCATACGGTTTCGCCAGTTGGTCCGCCATCTTGAAGAAAACCGCAAATGAACTGGGAAACCCCGCCCCCAATACCGGCTTTTTGATGATTGATTGGTCGCACGTCCAATCGCTATTTACTTGGCCGGCAAAGTGACCAATCAGGGAAGGACTCTGTCACCCGCAGGAAATAGTGTCAGTGACTGGTCCAAAGTGAGCAGTGAGCAACGCAACGCCCGTGTGGCCGCTAGATAGCGCCGTTGGCCAACAGCAACCTTATGTCACTTTCCTACAGCGAAGTCATGAAACATGCAGAATATTGAGATTGCTTAATTTACTGTTGTTGTATATAGACGTTGCCTAACATAACTTATAACACATTTAAGAGAAATTATCTTGCTTTTCAAAGACACAAATTGCAGTTGAAATGCCATTCCAACCTACTTCTGCATGCAAAACAGAATATATATATATATGTATGAAAGAAGAATTTATTCGCAGTAGGACATACAAAGATAAGTGCAAGGTAGTCTCTGTTGGTGTGGCAAGACATTACATTTATTCTTTCAGTAGAAATAATGTTTGTACTGGCAAGATTCTGATTATTTCAATTAATGCAGTAATATGCAATAGGCTCTACTGTACATTGACAATGTATGATTTTGTACATTTGTTCAATAAAAAAAACAGATGCCAATAACTTCCGATTTTTGTTAGAATAAAAAAATGTCTGCTGCTCACTTTTTTATGCAACAAACAGCTTTATGAAAGATTCAAGTACCAGTAGATGAAAAAGATCGAGTGAAAATATGTTTTCACAAATCATAGTCAATTGCGACAAGGTTAACTTTCCCCCCTAGTTTTATGGGTACCTGAGGTCAGCGGAAAAAAAACACCCAGGAAGCCACTCGTTAAGTGCAGAAGATAGTGGATTATTAGCTCCTTCAAAAAAATGTGACTTCTGTACTTGAGGTTCTAATGTGAACTGATAAGATTAAAGAGAGACGAAATAGTTTCACACATTTTCCCTCCAGTTTACTGACCACCGGCATCCCAGCACAAAAGCTTTCATCAGGCAGAATGCTGTGACTATATCCCCTCTTATTACTATGCTCCACTACTCAGCACCTTGATGGGCAACAAGATTATAATATTCTCAAATGGGTATGAAACAAAGCTGTGCTAAGTTTTAAAGCAAGGCAAAACTTTTTCTTTCTTTTTTGCAGCAACTATCAAGACAGGCGCATAAACACATCAAGATGGGAGGTGGTTACTGAGAACGCTTTGTTCCTACCAAAGCTTTTCTCCGCGTCTAACATTGCCAACAAGCCAAATCCCAGTGCCATGATAAGATGTTTTTACAGGCAAGCAGTTAAACAATGCGTTGATCCCACCTCGGAAGAGAGATCAGAGATACTGTCCCAGAAGCAGCTTTAATTTAACATTCAACACTCTCCGTCTTCCTCAGCAAGCCAGCGCTGAGGTTACTGCAGTGCAGGGTTGGGGGAGTAACTGATGAGGGGATAAGAGTCATCAGGGTTTTAGAAATACTTGGCAACTCCAATCCATTACAGTTACAGTTGAACACAGAAATCAATTACACTTTGCTTAGAGTATTTGTGATTACTTGAAGTATTAGTTGTAGCCTGTAAATTGTGGAAGAAAGCTTTCATTTTGCTTTGTGTCGTGGATTTTGGAAGTAAAGCAATCCGAGGAGGTAAGTTATCAGATTGCTTAATCCAGTGGATGATATTACTGATTATAGTTTGAAGTGGGTATTCACTAATCTGTAATGGATTAGATTTGAAAAAGTTACCCAACCCTGTTATTGTGCCATAGTTAAAATACTTTCCTCCGCAAAATCACAGCTGTTCTTTGGCAATCTTTTGAAGTAGCACACACGACCAATACAAATAATCCCCCCTAAATCAACAATAACAGCATATTGTTGATATTAACGCTTCAGTTAAAATGATGATTTAATGTCACAGTCGTATGTGACACAGGTCTAAGTGGAATAGCGAGAGGTTGACTGAGGAAAGTGCAATTAATGTGTTTTCTTGGAAAGTGCTAATATTTCACCTTCTCATAGTTTTAATGACAAATCAGCCTTTATGTGCGCGTGGCTACGGTGCAGTGCGACTGTCCGGGACGATGCGGAAAGGCACAGAGTCGGTTTTCGTCCATTTTGTCTTCACTCCTGCAGTTTGAACTGGAAAGAGCTGGTGCTCCAGTGGGTGACGTCAGAGTTGAGCATGGTGCGCTCGATGAAGGTAACGTTCCCTGCTGCGTCGATCAGGATAATGGTATTGGTCCTAAACAGGCAAGGACACAGGAGACACACACACAAAAGGGAGAGAACGGGGAGATAGGTGTCAGACGCTTATACATTTCACACAGCATATTACATTACATAACATTTTGATCCAAAGAGCCAAAAACATGAATGCATGCATTTTAAGAATGGGTGGTCCCCAAGAAAATGAGGAACAGTATTCTTTCGCTATAATTTAATTCACTAGAAATTAATGTAAAATATTCTCATCGTAGGTTTCACTCTCACCATTATCTCCCCACGCACAGTGTAGACAGCTGGTGCACGACACGACAACACTACATTAAATCAATAGCAACAACAATCTTCACTATTGGGGTCCATAGGTTGATGAGGGGTCTTACAACTGTTTCAGAATGGGCTCCTCCGTGGGTCGTATTACAGTCTGATTGCTTTGTTTAACATATTTACTTGACAAACGTGATGTGTTAGCTTGTTTGCCGACAGGATATGGCCAAAGTTTGATATAAAAAATAACCGTAAAAACTAAAAACTAAATGACCGGCGGCCGGAAGAAGAAGTCGTTCTTCGGATCCACTGGCTGGACCGGAGTCTACTATCGTTATCGATAATAGATTCTGGGTTCTGAGATTTACCGCTTTGTTACTTCTGGTTAGCTAGTGAACGGTAATTCAATAGCTGCATAGCAATGAGAATGATGTAACGCTCCTTGCACCCTTCCTGCTCTCTCTGTTACTAGCAACGTTTGAGCATGAGAAGAAAGCAGCTTCCTGTGTGTCTAAATGGAGGTCTGTGACATGAAACTGTAAACAATCAGCAGGACTACAATCATTTGACATTTACATATGTACAGTGGCAGATACTGTCTTGCTCGAGGACACTTTGACTGTTGCAGAAACTGAACCGATGACCTTTCGTCTACAGGACTGTCTCTTGTGCCATCGGAGTACAAATTATCTCTCATTTCTTTGCTGTGACTGCGGAGGGTGGATTGAGTTGGAGATTTTTTTTCATGCACAAAGAGCCGTATGATTTCGCAGCCCTGTCAGTTACCTCAGGGGGAAGCAAACAGGCGGCGGTGCGTAATTGGCGTGGGCCGAGGACACTGACCTTGTGCCATAGTGAGGACTGCGAACACACACTGCTGACAGGGCCTGGAGCATGGACTTGCTGTAGGACTCGCCCTGGCTCTCCAGGGTTGGGTCAGGGGTGTTCCTGTTAAAACACACACACACACTTTATAAAGCTGTAGAGCGGTGTGTCTAGTCCACTGTCTTTAGTATGTCATTTGCTGTCCCTTTTGTTTATCTCACCATGTGTCACCGTGCACATCATGGCGGTGTGACGGCATATTAGTCATCGATGTCTCTACACTGATACTACCAAACCATCTTCCTGTTCATTTACTGTACTTGGTTAATAAAGTGAAGTGAACTTGAACGGCCGGGTACAGTCAGTCTGACTAAACCGTTAGACAGACAGAGCGAAAGGCAAATACTGTCTGAGGGGTGTTGGAGGTGCCAAAGTCCGCTGAATAAAAGCTAAGACATTAGGATAATAAACGTAGGATAGTGATACATGGTACTCTCGATAATCCATACAGAACAGTCTTCAAAAAACATAACCCGCAAGAGCCTCTGTTATCCTCAGAGCAGCTAAACAGACATTTATTTATATGAAAGCATCATGGATTATTATTTGTTAAGAGTTGTTTCACTGCTCGTGTGTCTTTAGATCAATCAACATTAGTAAAATGACTTCACAATTAACAGTGTTCTACATTCTATTATTTAATTGCATTCAAATAGCCTATACGTGTTCATAATCATAATTCTATCATTGAAACTTGCTGATTTTAGGTCTTTTACTATACAAAATTGGTTTCCTTTATATTTACAGCCAATAAAGAATAGATTTCTTGAGTGAGTTATAACTATAGGAACATTTCAAATGACTCATGACTCGATCTATGCGGAATATTTCTCAATGCAATTTACGTCGCAATCCGTTGATATGTACAATGCGGCCCAAAAACTCTAAGCCTTATACTCACCATTCTTCAAAGCACAGCACACAGCACAAAGCACGACATATTTAGAGACAGTAGATAGGGAGAATCTATTTCCTTGCTTCATTTGTTGAAATGATATAGACTACAACTGAACTAATCACATCTCACAACTAATCACAACAGACCCTCGTCATTAATCACGAAGACATCATCCCTAAAATGCCTCGGCGGGAGAAAAGCTGCTCCACTCACAGCTCCTCATTGTTGAGGACATTGAGCAGCTCGTGCACCAGGCCGTCGCAGGACTGGGTCTGGTTGTTGACGACGCTGGTGAACAGACGCTTGCCGTGCTGCAGTTTCCTCCATGGAGTGTCCAGCAGTGAATTACTCAAGCTGTAGATCCCTGCTGAAGGGCACATACACATTTACAATATGCAAACACACCTGCATATATACACGAGTGACCTTCTAGCATATTATTCAATATACGAAACTACTGGAAATGAAGAACATAAGAATAATAGGCCGACATCAACGTGCCATATAGGCTGATATGAAGCGTTTCCACAGCAACCATGTTAAAACACAGACCTGGTTTTAGACGGATGGGCTCTGGGTTGCCTCTGTTTCCATAGTAACACACAATATCTTCTTTGGCTCTGCATGGGACACATGGGAAATTAGAGAGGGGCATTTAGTGACAATTACATTTCTTTAGGTCTAATTATTAGGGCCATTTCACATTTCATCTGTGCTTCTGTGCTCTATAAAACAAACAAAAACACAAGCGACAAATGTCCAAGGAGCGCCTTGTTCTGGCCGTCTTTCTTAAAGGTAGGGTAGATAAGTTTGAAAATAGTGGTACCCGTTCCTTCAGCCCTCCCTCCAAAGCCCCTCCCCTGAAACACAAACGCGGACTACTATTAGGTAGGTAGGTAGACAGACAGGTACTTTGTCAAATCATTTCATGGTACATAGAAAGACAGGTCGTCCGTCCAATAATTTAATTCGGACCGAATGTTTTTCCAGTCCTGCGCCCACTAGACACATCAGATTTTTTTCATTTTAGTGTCAGATATCTTGTATTATTGATCGCTATCGGGATGTCCAGAAAAATTCAACAAATATAACTACTAGTGCTACCTGCCCTGCCTTTAATGAGTGCTCTTTAGCTGTAAGAAAATTGAGTATCAAAAGTACAGCATCCATTATTCTTTCCTTAATGATTGGTTTTATTTCCAGCACCGGCAATTAGGAATTAAAAAGTCTCCATCAAACTTGGAATATTGTCATATTTGGAATACTAGTGTAATATTAGTGTGCATGTAAACGTACCCAATGAAGGGAAAGGTAAAATGACATTGAAACTCGGAGTTAAAAAGTAAAATAGGAATAAATTATGATAAAAAGTGTGAAAATAATAAGGAGATAAGAATAGGGACACACACAAGGACAACAGTGATAACAATGATTTGATTAAATAAATTAAATGAACCAATGTAAAAAGTTCTTTATCAGTTTGTCTTTTATTAAATAATCCAAGAAAATAATAAAGTGGAACAATGCTGAGAATGAACCAGCCCATAAATCCTTTATCAGAAGAAAAACACTGGGGGAAGCTAACATGGGACACTAGTGGTGGAATGCGGAATGTGGGTTCAGAGACAACCTATACAGATTGACAATAAAGAAGCAGTGAAGCAGAGTTCGCGGAGGCTAAGAACCTCCCAACGCGAAGCAGAGCAGGAATAGAGCAGGAATCTGCAGGAGCGTCTAACCGATGCAATGTTTGCCGAGAACGACAGTTGGTCGTCCAGGGTCGCACCCAGATTCCTCTCAGTCCGAGTTAGCGTCACCACGGTATCGTTAATGGTGATGGACAGGTCTCGGTGCGGGCTACCCTTCCCTGGGAGGAACACCAGCTCATTCTTGTCCAGGTTGAGCTTCAGGTGGTGTGTCGCCATCCACTCCAAAATGTCAACCAAGCACGCAGCAATGTGTGTCTCCACTTGTGTGTCAGAGGGGGGAAATGACAAGACCAGCTGGGTGTCATTGGCATAACAATGGTAGGAGAAGTCATGCGAGCGAATAACAGAATGTTGTGTAGAGGGAAAAAAGAAGAGGACCCAGAACTGAACCTTATGGAACCCCCATAGTCAGCCTGCGTGGTTCCAACACAGACCCTCTCCATGTCACCTGGTAGGAGCAACTAGGGATGCACGATATTGAAATTTTGGCCGATATCCGATTATTTCCATGGTCATATTGACCAATATCGATACCAATACCGATATTGCAATACCGATATTGCAATACCAGTCTCCACCAGTAGGGGTTGCCTTCCACCTTGCAGTAACTGTGATACTGGGTGCAGATGCAGACGCTGCTTTGTTATGACCTGATTTCTCTCCACACCACAGACATTTTCTCCTGTGTAACTGTTGTTACACCAACGCATCAACGTGGTTGGCACATAATTAATGTGTCATCATATCGGCGCGACGTATCGGGAACAATTTTGCTATCTGTCCGATAACGATAATGCTGGGTTTTTAAGTAATTATCAGCCGACACCGATATGATGACCGATATATCGTGCATCCCTAGGAGCGACCTGTCAGGTAGGATGCAAGCAGGGAGAGTGCAGAGTCTGAGACACCCATTCCCTCGAGGGTGGAGAGGAGGATCTGGTGGTTCACCCTGTCAAACGCTGCTGACAGGTCCAAGAGAATCAGGACAGAGGAGAGAGAGTTCGCTCTCGTGGCGTGAAAGCCGTCTCTGTCAAGTGACCCACCTTAAACCCGGACTGTTGGGGGTCCAAGAGGGTGTTCTGGTGGAGATACGAAGACAGTTGGTTAAAGACAAGCACGTTCAAGAAAGGAAAGAAGAGAAACCGGTCTGTAGTTTTTGACCTCAGACGGGTCACGTGATGGTTCCTTCAGAAGGGGGGTGACTCTGGCAGTCTTGAAAGCAGAGGGAAAGCATCCTGACGCAAGAGATGTGTTGATGAGGTGGGTTAGGAAGGGAAGGAAGTCAGGTGTAATAGACTGAAGGAGAGGGGATAGGGACTGACGACGTGGTGGGGTGGCTAGATGTAACAAGGTTGAGGAGCAAGCCAAGGTGAGTCAGGATGTGGAGAGGGGAGGGAGGGTAGAGAGGTATGGTTGGTGCGTGGAGTGCCAGCCCGGGGGGGAGGATCTGATATTGTTTACCTTGTTGTCAAGGGAGTTGGCCAAATCGTCAGGGAGAAGGGTGGAGGTAGGAGGAGGGGGTGGGGGTTGGAGCAGTCAAGAGAAAGTTTCAAAGAAAGTTTCATTTGCAGAGGCAATTTAACTGAATCAAATCTAAACCATGATTAATTGTAGCATAGGAGTTGTATCCTTAAGGGAACGAACTGGTAAAATTAAGAGCTCAAAATACCTTTCAATACCATAAAACCTTTTCTTGCATAAAGGGCATCTATGATTGATTGACTGATTTGGTACAGCAGACTTAATAATAAATTATGAACAGAACCTTCGAACCGGTGGGGGAATTAATTTTAATTTCGGTTTCATGACAGCCACGAATGGCATTGAAATATGGTGCAACACTGAATCAACATCTAACCCGGAACGTTTCAAAGGATTGGCAAAATAAGACTAGAATACGGCTGCTTTCCCCATAACAAGCAGATAATCGTACAATATCTTCTGCAATAGTTGGAAATTGACAAACTTTCGGTCTGCAGGTGCCCACATGGTGTAAATGAACTACTTTAAAGTGATAAAACAGTCTGATCTGCTTCCCTGGCCATCTGTGAAAATGGTGAAGAGAGTCTGAGGATGTCAGAAAACGATTATCACCTATCATCTAATATGAGCGGTCACCAGGGCCCAGTATTTCAAAACATTTAATCTGGATCAGAATGATGTGGATAGGATTAAATGTCAAAATTGGGTATTTCAAAACAGGATAATGTGATCCTGATCCTACAAAATTGGGAGACATGTAGGACACATGGCACATGTCTAATCACGTTTTTATTCAATGATGGCGTGGGTTTTCTCCGGGTACTCCGGTTTCCTCCCACCGTCCAAAGACATGCAGATTTGGGTGAATTGGGGAGTCCAAATTGCCCATAGGTGTGAGTGTGAGTGCAAATTGTCTGTCTCTGTGTTAGCCCTGGATTGACTGGCGTCCAGTCCAGGGTGTACCCTGCCTTCGCTCTATGACAGCTGGGATAGGCTCCAGCGCCCCCGCGACCCTCAGTGGAGGATTAAGCGGTAGATAATGGATGGATGGATTGCATATAAATCAACACAGACCATGCCAAAACAATATCTTCTCTAAATTAAATAATCAACCAATAAATGATTCTCTATTAGAAAATAGGTAGGCCTAGGCTAGGTCCAAAAATGTCACACACAGCTAAAATCACATTGCATTAAAATCATTCATAAAACTCAACCC
>CABFOS010023605.1:2437-12884 GCA_900660315.1 Diretmoides pauciradiatus | reverse complement strand
GTGTGTACCTGGCAGGCATAGATGATGGCCTCTAGCTGCAGTGCAGACAGCAGGCCACAGTTAATGGTTGACTGGGGGATGGACAGAGTGTATGTGACGTCAGGAGGAGGGACGCTAGACAATGTGTTGGTCTCCACCACTATGTCAGGATGGGAGATTCCTATGGTGGCTGAGGAAGGGAGAAAAACAGTGGTTTAAAGAAGGGAACATGTTATAAAGAGGCTAATAACAGACATTGTTATGGATCACTGTTTACAGGTTGTCCATTCACAAGGGTACAAACTAGCAAGTGCCCTACATTTGGAAGGTTTGTAGTCAGCGTAGGTGTCTACATGTCCCAGCTCCTCTGTCTCCTCTTCCTCAGCATCCTCTTCCTCCTCTGGCAGCGACTGGGTTCTCTGAGCCTAGCAACAGAAAGGAGATGTCAGTAACGTAATTCACGTATGTATGTTTGGAAGTTGAATTTCACATCTCTTTTCAGCCCAGATGAAGAGCAGTTAGGGAATTTGTAGCTGAAAGTCAAAAGCAGGTCAGTAAGTTAGCACAGCAGATCTACAGCCCCATTATTTTGATAAAGGAATATTCACCAACAGTAAAACAAAAAAAATGGATGTGAAAAGTACATCAAACCAAATGAAGCAGACAGAAGGTGAGCTTTGAAACAAGGTGGTTACTGTAGACATGAGTTTGTTACACATTCACCCAAAGTCTCAGAGACAGGTCACAGTGGAAATGGAAAAGGACCCCATTTTGACAAAGATGTTAGTGTCAAATATTACACAAACTTTGGTCTTGATACGTAATCCATAAGATAGGCCTATATAAAATAGCAATATACCGCTATAGGCTATTCTTTATGCAATGCCATTATTATGCGTAATGCTTTCCTCATCTGTGCTAATCCAGAGACTTAGTAGTAGGCCTGACCTAATTACTATTTCACTCAAAAATAACAACTTCAAACATAGGTTCGATGTCCTGTGCTGTCAAAACGTGTCCCTCATGCTCTTCTACAGGAAAGCACAAATCAGTGTAAGTTTAACCACAACCATAACTGTTTCTATGTCTAAGACTGATCCAGCCATAGTCTTGTATCGGAAAAACATAGGGCAATGACCAACTGCAGCATCAGACATGTAGCCCTCTATTTTCACGCTGGCGCAAGTTCACCGGTGCATTGGCAATTTCATGAAGCGCGATGACAACTTTCCCCCGCCGTCATCAGTTTGCCACGATGGACAGGGCGGCACAACGGGGGGTGTGTCAATAAAAACCAGCTCATGCAGCTGAATTTTAGTGTTAGTTTTAGGGTGAAGTTACATCTGTGCCTTTCGCCTGTAAAGACTGTGATTAAAGAGCTATTTGTGGCTTTGCGCATGTGAACATAGACCTGTCCAAAATCACACACACCATTTTTGTGCATGTTAGGCTATATTTTACACCACACTGAGGTGCTAAATACAATATTTTTAATATGTTAAAGGATAAATAAACTATTTCAGCTCTACACCTGTGGTAAGTGAATTAAAGGATAATTCCGGTCATTTTCAATGTGGACTTTATTTTCCCATGGTCTATGTGACTGGTGGGAAAAATCATTTTTGAAATTGACCCACTATTGAGTGAGCACTGTTTTTAGCAATTAGCGATTAGCGGCTAATGTGGCTCTAATGTTGTCAGCGAAGGGCAAGTGTATAGTCCTCTAAAAGTGTTTTTTTTTGCCACTGACAGGCTCTGATTGTTGTTATAAGTGTCTGACAGGATCCTGACAGAGAAATAAAACGGGGGTTTTTTGTGACGAGTGAGACCTCTTCTCGTATATAGACCTGTCTTTGATAGGGACAGCTGTTGTTGGGGCTAGTTGTGCTACAAGTGGATGCTAACACAATAACAGCAGACCAGATCAAGCGAAAGGTAAAGAAAAACGTTTAATTTCTCTGTCAGGATCCTGTCAGACACTTATAACAACAATCGGAACCTGTTAGTGGCACAAAAAAAAAACTTTTAGAGAACTATACACTTGCCCCGAAGCCTCTTGTTTTAGATTAACTCGCTAAACTAACAGCTAACCGCTACAGACTTGCTCAATACTGGACTAATATCAAAAATTATTTTTCCCACCAGTCACATAGACACATGACCATAGGAAAATAAAATCCACATTGAAAATGACCGGAATCATCCTTTAATGTCTGAATCATAGGCAGTCAAGCCGCATCACAGACACAGGAAATATGGTGGCAGGGATTGCAATATCTCAGTATCAATATAAGACGAAACACACAAAAGACAAACACTTAACATTCTGTACTACACTGGTAAACCAGTCTAACATATAATTCTCTTTTTTATTATCATCTTTCTGCCTCTGATCATATTGTAATGGTTTCTTCTTTGTTGGGTCACAACAACCTTTAAGAGATATGGAGTATGTGATTATGGAGTAAGTCTATGTCCCCAAAACCATTACAAACAGTTTGAGGTGTCATAAATGTGGTACTCTGTACCAACAATATCATTTTCTTCTTGAGTGAAGCTTTTATGGTGGTTCCAGTTGGGACTTGGCACAGCCATCACAAAATTGTCAATACACCATTGTGCGAGCACACTGCTTTTAGCAATGAAATGAGCTGATTTGATTGGGCAGAATTGAAGCCAGCCCTCACCACACCTGCTGATAATGTATTCCTCTTAATCCAACACCTCTTTAAACACTGTGCCACAGTTGCGCCATGCGCCTCTGGTCACCGAAATAGCCTGAACACGCCTACTTGCACCTTAGACTTAAGACATGTGTCTTGATTCATGAAAAAAGAGCCTGCAGACATGTAACATAACCTCCATCTCTGCAGAACTGAGAATGTGAAATCGAAAATTGTCAATGATTAGGCTCATCTAGTCTGAGAAACTGGTTCCTCTTTGCCTCAGATTTAGGACGTTGGTGTGGCTACCTGGAATCCTCCAAGAGGTGGAGTGCTGATAATGGCGGTAATATCCTCCAAACTGGACAAGCCCTGAAACCTGTTGCCGCCATTCAGCTGTAAAAACAACAACATACAAACAAAGACATACAAACTCAAATAAACATAAAGCAAAATGTATTAAAAAAACAAAAAAACAATGAGTCATTGTATGCATGTGTGCAGGAGCGTGTGCATGGATATCTGACGGAGCAGCACTCAACAAAATGCAATTTGTCATCTGGCGGTGAAAAGCCAGCAACAACAACAAAGGGGAGATAAAGCCGGTGTGTGTCTGGGAAACATAATTGATGAAATGAGGACAGAATGAAAAGGGAAACATAAAAGCTTTCAAAAGACAAGGGAAATAAATGTAGCCTCTCTGATTTATATCAAGGCATATCCTCAGACACATCTAATTCATAGAAGAACAGCACACAAAGTTGCTTTCCTCAGATCACTGAGTCCCATGTCATCTTACATTTCAATGAATTTCTTTAAAAGGGACAATTCACCAAAAACAAAGCTGATTTATTATAGGTATAGTGAAGTCTGACGCAGATCTTAACAATATGGCCAGTGCTGCACAAAATCAAGTGTTTTGAGCAATATTAAGAATTAATTTGTCCTCCGGGGTCTTTCAAACAAGAAAATTATTTGCTATTTGTACACCCTGATTATGTATATGATATGATTAAGTATAGATAACAGCGGAAATCCTTCTTGTGGAATAGACTGCACTGAAACCTGGGTCAAAACACAGTTCTAGCTTGGATGATATGGCCCTTTATGAAAATGAAAAAATCACATGTCCTGTAGAGAGGGACTTACATGAAACCAGCTACACCAGGTCAAGTCTCATCTGACAGCGAAACATATGGCAATATGCCAGAACAGTGCTAATGTTTACATAACAAGAGAGAACATTTGACCCCTAGTGTGACGCTTGCTGATGTTTGGTGGACTCCCTACCCCTCAATAGCCATGTGCATAAAAACATATTTGCATACATACCAGTTTTAATATGGGTTGTAATTTGAACCTGTGTTTCTGGTAATGGCATGCGTGTGGGTGTCCTACTGACCTCTAGCTGGCTCTGTGCTGGTGTGGTGGTGGTGGTACTGGTGTTGACGTCCCAGATGGTGGGCACTGTGGCCAGACTGTCTGTGCTAATGAAGGCCTGGGCATCAGCATACTCTGACAGGGAGTCAGCTGGCGAGGAGAACAGAGAGTTGTTGGAGAGGTCATCGATGCAGGACAGGTCCTGAAGGGAGAGAAAGAGAGGATGTGTTAAATTCCTCCACTGAACCAAGTCAGCTCAGGGTACTGTAAATTGTGGGGCACAGCAATGAACCCTATTGATTTTCTCGCACTTAAAAAGAGCTTAACATTTTGAAATGGATGTGGATTCCCAGGTCAAATCCAGTGTAGGTGAATTTTCACACATAACCTTTCCAAATACTCCCTTTATCATCAACCTTGATGGGAAATAATTGAATACAATAAATCCAACTTGCATCAAAGCATAGAGATCCGGCAGCAGTGGAAAAATACAGTAGACCAATACATGCTCTATTGTGTTAAAGAATAGAAAGAGAGGAGAGGTGTGGGTGATTGGGAGTAAACCTCGGACACTCAAGATGGCACTCTAGTTCTGAGCAAATACTACACTGTCCTGGGTGCAACACAAGTAGCCCCTCAAAACCTAAGTGCACACAGACGTGTGAGTGTGAGCACGTAAAATAGAAAGGGAGAGGAAGATATAAGAGTCTCTGTGTCATTTCAGGCATGGCTGCCTTCCAGTCGCCCCTCTATTCGTATCCTTTCCAACCCATTAGAATGCCATGTTCTTTAACTAGCCTCCCACAGGCTGCTGTGGGCCCCCTGAGACTTATAAACATTGATGTAGGGAGATAGGGAGTGCGGGAAGGATAGAGGGGAGAGAAGTGAGCCATTTTTGGAAATGGGTGTATATGTCCATTCGTGTGCGCGCGATTGGGACATGTGTGGAGGTTCCCACACCCCCGTATTCCAGCTGGACCATCCAGAGGACTATGGAGCTGCCTTGAATACAAGCAGTGGATCCAACCGGTTAATTGTCATTTTAATTGAATTCACTACTTAACTCACAATATGGACCATTTGTCCTGAATACTACTGCATTATGTAACATTTCAAACATAGCAGAGTTTCATATATTTATAGCACACATTGCTGTACCTATCCTGTCATTTATGAAGCTTAAATAGGCTGTTTGTAGCACAGCCACGTCAAATCCACATCAAATCTAGCACAATAGAGTATACAGTGTCACTATGGTGTGAAAGGAAAGGTACAAGATAGAGAGAGTGTAGAATGGCAGATAAATTATGAATTATGATACTGACTCAATCTTAACAATATGCTGCCACTGATGTATCTTGAGACGCTGCGCTAGCTCCTGTCATAGCTGCCTGTAAGCAATTACTCACAGTTTGACTGAAAATGTTTCATAGGCATGAGAAGACAAGAGTTAGTGGTCTCACTGTGAACATGACTACATCATGTGGGAATGGGGCCTAGTCAGGGTGGGAAACAGCAGGCAGACAAACCTAGATAGGCCCTATGTCTCCTTACAGACACGTGTGTACTTTTGCCTACTGATCATTGAAAAACAAAGCAGCCGCTGACCTATAGCCTGTGAATGTGTGTGTTTTGTGTGTATTGGAAAGAGTACTTTTCCAAGGGCACAGCACTCAGCTAATCTGTGTTTGCTGGTGGCTCTGTGATTATGTGTCTCTCTCTAGCTCTCTCTCTCTCACCCTCCTTTTCTCTTTCCCCTTCTCTCTCTCCCTCTCTGCGTGTGTGAGGTTGCTCTTCTAGGGCAAGATCAGACACGAGCTGTGAAAGCAGGCTCTCCGAGTTGTTGTGCCCTGCAGACAGCTGAGTGGAACTACTGCCTTTTCTCGTGTGACAAGAGGGGGAGAGGTAGAGAGGGTTCCTTTAAAATCTCTCTCCCCCACTCCCTTATTCATAAGTCCTCCCTTTCCACTTTCCTATCTTTCCTTTCTTCTATTGGTTCATTCCTCCTCTCTGCTTTGTGTCTTTTCCCATTCTCCTCCCAGTCTCACCCTCTTCTCTCCTCCTCTCTTGGCTGTTCTGGCTGAGGAAATATGAGTAAACAACAGGGCTCGGCAAAGGGACGCCATGTAACCAGAGGCTCCGTTCCACATAAGCATAAACGCGGGCATGTAAAACACGCACACACATACACACACACTTCTTACCGTGGAAGAAAAGTAATGAATTTGTCTTGCAGCAGAGTAAACCACAGGCATTCAATGAAGAGTTTTCTTCCAAGATGAGATTTGAAGAAACAAATTGACACCTACTTGTTCAAAATGATTGCTGGCATTAAAGTAAAGCTCATTATGAACTACGAGTAAGTTATGAGTCATCGTAAAAAAAATGGCAGTGTTTATGACGGTGGAATAATCGCTGTTTTTTTAAATATTGACTGATGAATTTTAGGAAAAGCAAAACAATTCCAAAATGGGTACATATCATTTTGGAATTCAACCCTTCAAATTATTTTAATTTGCCATCAGTAGAAGTAGAGTAGAAGAGTAGAAGTACCTTTATTTGTCCCACGCTGGGGAAATTTGCAACCCCAAGTTGAAACAGGTGTTTGTGCATCTGTATCGCTGAAAAGTCACTTCTAAGTTTTCCACACCATCGCGTGGAAGAAGAAACCGTTGCGTGTGGAGCCAACGCTGTTTTTCGGAGAAACAACAGCTCTGATACAAAGGAATCAAACAGCAGCAGGCTGGTTGGTGCTGACCAAGACATGGCCGACCACAGCGCCATGCTAATCACACAAACTGCCCAGTTCTCTAGTGCCGAGCTATTTTCTAGGGCAGAAAGTGGCAGGGAGATTCAAGCCGAGCTGAGACTGTAGCCTATTTTCATGTTTTTTCCAAATAAATAAATGACCATAACTGAGGCTGCAGTGCTTTCCCCCAGCAGGCCCATACCCAGGGCTACTTCATCTGCTGTAGCTAAGACTGGGCCCTGTCAAGCAGAGATAAGACTTGAATTCCAACTGCACTGATGGTAATCTGTCTCTCTCTCTGGCGCACAATAAAACAAATGTGTGTGTGTATGTGTGTGTGTGTGTGTGTGTGTGTGTAAGCAAGCATGTTTTCAAAATTGCTTTCAGGGAGCAAAATCCACATGAAGGAGCTTGTAATTTGTGGAACAGAGCTAGAAAAAAAGTCAGAGTGAGTGTGTGTGTATGCACACACAGCGTATGAAAAAGCCCATTTCACGTTTTTTCCTGTGATTTGTCCATCCTCCTGTTTTTAAACAAGTTGGCCTTTTACATTCCTCTTCCACTTCGGTTTCTCCTCTGCTTTGAATGCTGAAGCCAGCATTATATCCTCCCCTTGACATCAGTAAAACCACAACCGTAGCCAAATACAGACCTTCTTTCAACAACCCCTCTATGACATGATACAATCTGAACACCAACCTACTGTGAGTAACTCCATACAACAGCTGAACACGCACATACACACCAGTGTTTCCCCTATAACTGTGGTGATGTGAGACTCAAAGCATGGTATGATATGGCTTTGAGTACAGCAGGCCTATTCAACTAGCGGCCCCATCTGAATTTTTCTATGGCCTGCGCAAGAAAATAAATCAGACTGGCATAAAATCTACTACACATCCCGACACAGTAGGTGACGGCATGCAGCTTTTTTACTTGGCTTGGGATCTGCCAATTAACACAAAGAAGAACGACAGTTAAAAGAAAAAAAAACTACTCACTTTACAATGAACGCTGATGAAAATGAAACTGACTGCACGTTTTGTGTAGCGCACACAGTTCTTATTAAAGAACCCGCTCAAAGTATCTGTTAAAGCAGCACCAAAACTTCGTAGCAAGTCCCGTTAGTTAAAATAGTAATCCAATGTTGAAATCTGTGTTGAACTCGGCAGGATGAGAGCTAGTTAGCTAGTTAAACCAGGTTGCATACGATTAACATTATGATGTGTTCAAGGTCTGTCAGTAAAATGAGTACCTATTAGGCGAACGTAAACGACATCAGTTCATGTCATGTTCAGTGTAACATGAAAATTGGAAAATGTAGCTTTTGGCGAGAAACTTGAATTAATACAGTTGTTTGGACCAAATAATAGAAATCAATCAAATCAATCAAATTTTATTTGTATAGCCCTTAATCACCATTACAGTCTCAAAGGGCTTCACAATGCCCAAAGTTTGACACAACACCCCCCAACCTTAGACCCTCAGCAAAGGACAAGGAAAAACTCCCACAAAACAAAGTGGAAGAAATGTATGCTTGTAAGTGTTGAGGATATTATAAACAGGCCGACTTACTGGCAGTCTGATGGATACTGTTTTACTATTCATTTTGTTTTCTACATTTGTTGATATGGACTGAAACACCTCATGTCTCCTCGTTTATTATTGTATTGATTAAAATGATACAATGAGAGTGAAAGAAAAGGGATGTGCGTGACTAGTTCATTCCATGCAATAGGGATGAAACGGTACACGTATCTGTACCGTACCGTTTGGTACAGGACGTTCGGTTCAGTTGTGATCCGAATGAATATAGTCTAGTTTTAACCATGCGTGTGCATAACTTTTTTGTTTGCGGGACTATTTCAAAACTCCGTGTTTCCCCCCGGAGTCGGATATTGTAGAAAAGCCTCTGGCAGTGCACTAGTTAATGAGCCAGCAGACTCTCTCCCCAGTCGATCAGAGTGAAAGACTTCAACCTGTTGGACTGGTGGATAGAATGTTATGTGGTTATATTGATGTTAAGGAGATGGTTTGTGTTGTGCTAAGCTAGTCCCTCATTGCCTGTTTGTTATGCTAATAGCAGCTATGGCTATAGTGAGCCTTGTTAAGTTCAATCATTAAGCTACATGCTGGATGAAAGATTCAGTTTATGTGTAATTCCACCCACTGCTAACTACCGAGAGTTAGTTGCTCTATATTTCTGTTTATACCTTTATTACTAATTTGTGTTTCCTGTTTAACTACATTAGTAATGAGTATTGCTCTCCTGTTTAGACCACACACACCCACAACCCCACACCTGGCGTTGTGGCAGACTGATGACGGTAAAGAATTGTGCCTATGTACCTATGTACCTAACATTTAGTAAAGTTCTCTAAATACAAAGCCAGTCTCCGTGTCCTGACCCCACACCCCGTATTGGTGAACATTAACCCAGCAAGCCTTCGCCGACGGGGTTTCAGCAATATTGACTGACATTTTATTTTAAATACCTAGACCTAGGTATGTTTTTATTGAAGAAGCTATATGCCTTTATGTGCCTTCCTTTGTTCAGGAAATTATGACCAATTAGCCACTGTTTACAAGTTTATAGCTTCATAATAAATGAAAAGAAATGTTATGTTTTGCTTTTTCCCCCACTGTACCGAAATCGTACTGAACCGTGACTTAAAAACCGAGGTACGTAACAAACCGTGACTTTTGCGTACCGTTACACCCCTACCATGTAATAATTAATAGCTCAGGGAAATGTCCAGCCCCCGAGCTCTTAGCTTTCTGACAATATAGTTGAATAGCCCTAATGTACAGTAGGGTGTCCATATATATAGGCAGCAAAAACAAAACACCACAAATAACTAATCAATCAAAAGACATAGGAGGTACAAAACGTTTCTAGTCCTATCCCTTTTTTATACTTCATCAATCAACTTGTTAAAAAAATCTAACAAAGCAAGAGAAAAAAAAGACAACAAAACAGTAACAATATACAAAATTACAAGAAAACAAAAAAACAAAAAAGACACTACTAATCCTGTACCAAGTTACCAAGCAACACTATTCCTGTCCACCTAAAAAAATCATCAAGTCAGTAGGAACCAAATGAAGACTTGAAGTAATGTAGCACTAGATCCATGACACAGAGATAATTTCTTCTGACTGGCAATTGTGTTTCCCTATTCTCTCTGTAATACCATCAACTGTTAAAGATCTCGTTGCCATCGTGCAAGGAAGAAATAACTATAATGTTACTCATGCTGCCAACTTCAACACCTTTACCTTGTTATCAGACCTGTCACTCTCTGATGCGCTTGGCTGCTCAACTGACTGAGGACTGGAGGGAGGCAATCCTGAGATGAAGGAAGGCAGAGGTGTGTTTGTGTGTGTGTGTGTGTGTATGTGTGTGTGTGTGTATGTGTGTGTGTGTGTGTGTGTGTTGACTGCGAGTTCGACACCCTATAGTTAACCGTGCCATACTGGCCGCCTGCCTCAGTCTTGACTGCACCGTAGAGAGACACCATTTTTGGCAAAAATAAAATGATTTTGGAAATTTTATTGCAATGGTGGGCCGTCCTGTTAGAATATACGTGTACAAGGGAAACACTGATACACACATCCCATAATGCATCCGTGGTGAATTGTGTTCCAGTGTCTGGATAATGACAGTTGTGTGCCT
>CABFOS010023601.1:0-13057 GCA_900660315.1 Diretmoides pauciradiatus | reverse complement strand
CTGTCAGTCGCCGTTTTTATTTAATGGGAAATGTTACACAGTATGTGACGCTGACATTATCTCTTTATCACTATAATCTGAGATAAAGTGTCTCAAAACAGCTAATGTCAGCGTCACATACTGTGTAACATTTCCCATTAAATAAAAACGGCGACTGACAGAGCCTTCCTAGAGTAACAGTCCAACCACCTGCTACTGTGTCTTTTTCACTTTGCCCCTGTCCTGAAGGTAATGACTAAGCAGGGCTGAAAAAGTCATTAAGTGAGCAAGTGAGGGGTTTGAAGACGCAAGTCTCTCTTGAACTGTGTCCCACCTCTCCCCCTGCCCTGTCCTTTCACCTCGCAGACCACCATTTTGACCCCTTTGTTGGGGCGAAAGGGTTCTAGACCCCTAGAACCAGCTAATTATAGAGTTTAACGTCTGCTCTGCTAAGCCCTAAGCGCTGGGGGACATTCCTACAGTTCGCAGAGTCACTATGAGTGTGTGTGTGTGTGTGTGTGTGTGTGTGTGTTTCTGGGATAGACATCTCTGAATGAAGAAAATGCCCATACTTTCAAAAGAAACCCTGAATGAAGACTGATGCTGAGGACTGGTGGTGGTCTCTCTCTCTTGGCCTCTAACCAAATCATGCAGTTGAATTGTTATAAAAATCATGTGGCTGGCTGATCAAGTGAGCATCTAAGGAGTCTAGCAGCCTGTTTCAAGCTCCATCACGTCAGCTGTCCATCACTATCAAATGTATTCTCCCTACTCAATAAAATAGTTGTTTGGGTTTTTATTGTTTGTTTTGTTTGGTGTATTGAGTAATCTCTAGGCAGGATAAGAGAAAGAAACAGTTTGATTATTGTGAACATTTAACATATTTATGAATTTTCACACAGCCTTACTGGGATTTTCATTAAACTCACACAATCCTTCCTTGTATTCAACAGGACAAGATGATCATGTGATTTGCTGTCTCCCCCTACTGCACACACTCCCCCATTTATATGCCTGCCTTGACTTCTCCCACATTTCAGTGGTCAGTGCTGGTGCTTATGAGAGTGTCTATGTGTGACAAAAACATATTTTTGCCAGCGCATATTTAGTTACAACTAGATTGAGTGGGCAAACTTGTTTTGTGTGGAACGTATGAACTTTGTGTGATGCTAACGAAACATTTTGAAACACAGGATACTATGTTAAAGACAGCTAACTTTCCAGAGCACAGCAGTATAGTAGAGTGAATCTATTATTCGTGACAAAACATTGAGTGATTGATGTGATTATCCTGATTATTCCAGGACTGTAGTAACTTAAACTATAGCAACAGACGCTGCAGACCTAGCTATGTGTCCTGGGACTGTACAGCATCTGTAGCCTACTTGTTTCATTACACATCAAACCACATGATTTGACTATGAGAAAGAAACAAAATTTGTCTGTGCTCATTATGGTGTTTAAGTATGTAAAGCTCCTGACTTACCCCACTCTTAGGTTTGGCTCCAAGGGCTGGTGCATGTCCTGAGGTGGAGGTAGCAGGAACCTGGTGCTGATGTGGAGGGGTTATGCCTTCAGAGGCTGCAACCCCTTGCACAGATCCTACATCAATCTCCTGCACAGGTAAAAGACAACAATTAATACTGGAATAATATATGTCCCCCACCGCAATATTTGACACACAAAGCTAAAGTTTTGCTCTTGGGAAACCACAGCCCAATCCAGCATGGTACTGTAGCATGCAGGTCTCTAACCAAGAGTTGCCGTCTGCAGAGGGTGGGGGTACTGTCCATAGAGGAAGTGGCACTCAGGGCATTCTCAATCTCCTGGTCCAACTGGTCCAGCTTCATCAGCAGCAGCACCATGGAGTCCAGACGAGAATGCTCACTCTGAATGGAAAGATCAATCAATCAATCAATTAAAATGTAGTGAAGTGTAAAGTGTAGTGTAAAATCAGTACACTCAGTATATTATAAAATGAAGCCTTATTTAACATAAGGGCTTGAACCTTGGTCTTCTGGTTAGTCTATCATGCAGCCCGCTGACCTTATGTATGAAATCCTGATGCATGGTGATATAGGTTGGAAAGAATGGTGTAATGTAGATGTACATGAGATGTTAAATGCATGTAGAGAATACTAACTATGCATGAGTGATGGGGTAACTTACTCAATGCAATTCTTACCTACAGTAAACCTCAAATCTTAATGAAGATACAGCAAATGAAGTACACAGACAAATAAATATGATACAATTTCAGTGTTTATTTAACAAAAACTCAAGATATCCCTGTGTGCCAAAATATGTGAACTCCTTCAATCAATAACTTGTGGCATCTCCTTTAGCAGCGATGACTTGGAGGAAACGTCTCCTAGAGCCACTGATCAGTCTCTGGCGCCTTCCTACTCCTCCTTACAGAACTCGGCCTACTCACTGAGGTTTGAGGTCTCACATGAACAGCCGCTTCAGGTCCTGTCACAACATCTAAATTCGATTTAGGTCAGGACTTTGACTTGGCCAATCCCAAACACTAAACCTTTATTCCTGCTTAGGATCACGGTCAACTTTTGGCCCTGCTTTAGCTCTCTGACTGATGGTCTGACGTTCTGTTCTGAATTATCTGGTTTCCCTCAGAATTCATGGTTCCCTGAATGATTTTTAGTCATCCAGGTCTAGAGGAAGAAAACAACCCAGACCATGACACTCCTATCACCATGCTTGACTGTAAGGATACGTTTATTTTGGTGGTGGGCAGTTTTGTGTTGTCACCAAAACATGGCATTTTTTATTACAACCAAATAGTTGCAGACTCATCTGTCCAGAGACCAAAGTCCAGAAATCTTCAGGTTTGTCCAGGTGGTCTCTGGTAAGCCTAAGTCATTCAGCTTTGTTCTTTTAACACAGTAGAGGCTTCTTCCTGGCTACCCTTGCATGAATGCCATACCTCTGGATGTTATTATTGGGCTGTTTTTACAAGTTTTGAGATTTTTTGTGGCTCTTGGTGATATTTAAGAAGGACATCAACTTCTAGATGTTACTGTTGTGCTTTTTATTTGTATATTATTTGTCTCACAGTGGACTGATGCAGCCCAAATCTTTTTGATGTGACCCCAGACTGATGCATTAGTCACTTCCTGAGGTTCTCTGCGGACCTGCATGGTTAACACCAAACTGACCAGGTTTCTCACCAAATATCTGACTATATATATAACTTAATGCCCAATTATTTACTACTTACATACTTGATACAACTAATGCAAGAGGAGGTTAGTTAGACCATTAGTGCAGCTGCACTAATTTACTTTACTACTTTAAACTATTTTAATTTTATTACATGCGCATGTATACAATTATACAAGGGGTTCCCAAACTTTCAATCATGTCTGTACTTAAAAAAGCCAGCTTGACATTTGATACACAGATCAGCATGGCAGGTCGGGGCATTGCCAACTGGACCAAGGGGGCAATTTGTTCCTTTTAGAGATGGACCTCTATCTGGAAGTCATTCAAAAGAACTCTTGGACTTTAAGAAATGACATTTCAGAACAGAGCTTCACTTGAAAACATACAGCTCATACACGGCTTGGTTGTCTCTTTCAGCACTGTGGAACTTGGACTTGGACTGACCTAACTTCAACTCATCCTGTCCTTTTCTCAGCTTACTACCCTCTATATCAAGGCTGCCCACATAGCAACACATGGACCACGAAAAAACAAATCTGTCTTGATTGATTTTAACCCATCAAAAGTTATTTTGTCAAAAATGAGCATTTTGATTATATGAAAACGGCAATAACAATTACTCCTCAGATCGCCCTGCTCCTCTACAATCTTTAGTGTGTGTTTTTCTTGTTTCACACATCCATTCATTTAATATAAATCTCTAAGGCGTCATCTCTTGTCAATTTCCTTTTGATCATCTGATCCATACTCAGCCTTATTTGTCCCTCTTCCCTTTCATCTGCATAGTCCCAACTGTTGGTTACAAGTCTTACACTGACCTCCGGTGGTCACAAATTACATCCAGCCCATCTTCACCCCACCAACTGTTCTTTCCTTCACTTCATACTATAGCCCCCAATCACATTTTGTTTGAGGGGAAATGAGCACTGGCTGGAAGTTCAGAAACTTGTAAAATGCCCCCCTCCTATTCTTACACAATATCTCTTTCATTTCTTTTTGCCTGTCTCTTACCCTGGCTCCGGGTGTGGTTCTCTGTCCAGGGCTCCCTCCCAAGAAGAACCCCAAGAGATGACATCACGGGACTCATTAGTCCCAAACAAACCCCGTTACAATCTGCACTAGCAGACCCCGTTAAACACTTTATGAGGGTGAGCTCATAGGAGACAGAGCCACTGTGGCTGCATGTGTGTACCAAGGTATGGAAGCATGTTCACAAGTTTAACTGAATGTGGGCTTGTTTTCCATATCCGTACCTAGGTGTGCTAAAGAAAATTCTTTGGGTTCTGAAGGCCGAGTGACTACCTCATACACATATCATGGACGCAAGTATGTGAGGAATAAAAAGTAGTTGGAACCAACGTGCATAGATCTTGTTTGAGCAATGTTTACAGTGGGTGTGTTATGTATGGCAGACATTCATATGTGGCTGAGCTGTGACTAATGCTAACGTGTCTCAGGCTGATGCTAGATAGAATCTGCACCGTGATAAACAGGCTATGGCTCCAGTACCGTGCCTGGTTCCCAACTCCATCCTTAATAACATCTTGTGACTCGCACTTCCATTTATTTTCCAGTTTGTGCCCAATTAGTCTGTCAAAAGCTGTTCCTATTAGGTTTGCTGAGAGAGCAAATAGATGTGGAGGCTATGTGTGTCATGGAAATGCGTCCCACATTGATATGTTCATTGGCATTCCTAGAGAGTGGCAGGACACATGTACTACAATGCAACATTGTACCGTGGTAAAACAATGGCATCTTTACGAGGCCTGGCTGAATGAACAAAAGCAGCTGGGTTGAGATGACAATAACAACCACAAAAACAGCAGAGTAAGAAACACGTGCACTGCAATGGCACACGCCTCAGAGAAGCAATGTTCTAGTCGGTTTTGGTGTTCTCAGAAGATTTCTTTTCTCTCTCTCATCTTTTGAGGTTTGTGTTACATTCCTCTCCACTTCCTGTTTTTTGAGATGGGAGACAGTTCCCACACTGCTTGGACTCCCAGACCCCTCCCCCCGTCTTCCTCACTCCCTGTATCATCCCCCGCTCACACACTATGGCCTGCATCCCATTTCTCAGACCTGTCCACTGAACTGTGGGCCTCTTTTTCTGACGACTTCAAGTCCTCAACATAATATGAATAAATTCTCCCAAATGACACGTCATACCATGGCATAGTCTCTTTTATAGAGGTGTTTCATTAATATACGAGATGCACAGAAAAGGACAGAAAGACAGAGACAGATACAGACACACAGAGAGAGACCAATGTGACAGTGATGTTGCCAAGTTGTCTCGTGGCAAATAAAAGACAGTTTGGCCCTGAGGTTAAGATAAGGCCTTGTTGCTAAAACAAATAAACAGAGTAACAAAAGCCCAATATCAGCTCAATCTCTGTGCCATTATACAAGCCAGATGGGTTCATTTTACAGGCTGATCCTGCAACAAGCAGGTCCCCTGGGGATGATGTCCCCAGGGGACCACTCTTGCTATTGTCCACTATGAGAAATAATAAAAAGGTTTTTTTTGTTTTTTTTTACTAAGGACTTAATCAATCCCAGACTTTCATTAAACAATAAATTATCTAACTTGGGGATAATATTATTAAACATGACTGCCTAATTCCTCATCTTTCATCATCCCATCACACCCTTGCGTCTGTTTTACTCCATTGTATTCATCTCCCTGTCTCCTCTGGATATGTACATTTGGGTGTATTAAGCTTATCCATTCCAATCAACACAGATGTCATGCTTCAGTAGCATGGGAGATTGTACTCAGTTAGATCTAGGGATAACTCCCTGACTCAGACTTTGAGTGTCACGATAAGACCTCCCCTTAGCATATTTTCAATGTAAATTGGCTGCATGCAGCATGAAAATACATGAAACCCCGTGATGCTGTCACAGCATGGGGAGTCAAGTCATTACCATATGGTGGATGGATTGCCTTGGCGCCTTCCATTTTTATGGCTGGACTCCTCTTTTCAAGTTCTAGGAGCCAAGTTTTTGGTGGTGTTTAATCCAAGGGTTTTAAGTCATCCTGAGATTGAAACTGGAGCCAGTGGTAATAAATACTGCATAGGTTTTCCATGTCTCTACACTGGACTGTGATCTCAGAGGTCCTCTCATCTTTGGCAGCAAAGTCACATCAATATCGGTCATGGCCGAGAGCGTCTCTAAAATGTATATGCCTACATTCAATTTAAGTTATCTTTGAGATTAAACAACTTAACAGGCTTTTGAAAATGTCAATGTCAATATATGTTGCATCATGCAAGCACTGTGGCAGAATAGTCACATTACCCACTGCAGTGCACTGCAGCTGTCTTTTAGTTACATCTTTGAAATGAAATGGCATAGGATTTTCATATAACGCACTGTATGGGTTGTAATTTCCAAGTGGATGATCATAAACAACCAAAAAGTATCACAAGATTTAAACTTTACTCAATATGGTGTCTTTAGTGCTGGATCAGTCCCTGTCCAAACAACATGCCTGGTTAATGGGCTCTGGTTAAATAATGTATCTCTTGTTGTCATTCCTTAAGCGCCAACACTACAACTACTAATAGTGAATAAACACTGTGTCAGGTTTTTGGCCTTTGCTTTGTTCCAAAGAGCCTAACTCCACCACAAACCACTTACTAATCGTGTCAGGTTTTTGGCACATTACTGTAGTTAGTATGCCGGCTAACAGTGTGTAAATAGTATTAGACTATTTGCCTGAACTAGCAGCTTATGTTTTTCACCTCAGAGATTCTTCAGCTGCTCAGGCCAGTGTCCCCATGTACTGTGAGCTTTCAAACCCCCTACATACACAGACTCCATGCCCTTATAGGACCTTGTTTTGCAATGAGAGATTGGGAAAGAGTAAAACATTTTACAAATCCCCCACTCGCAGATCTGTAAGCATGTGAGAGTGAAGTCATTGTTTTCCAAGAGGCATGCCAGAGAGTGGGACACAAATTATTTGTGCGCTGTGTCATGCCCAGTAAGTGTCAAAATCATTACATTTGAAATGCTGCAGTACCAGGACTGTGATTATTAACAGAGATACAAAAAACAACAACAGGTAGTTAATTAATCTCAGTTATGGCACAATGTATCTACCTACATCCACATTCATATACATATTTTAGCCTTTATATATTTAGCCTTACCTTTCTCACGCGCATTTTTACCACGTTGTCCTCGTTTTGATCTCCATGCTCACTAATCCCATCTAAAACTGGACTGGCAAGGTGAGTGTCACTGTAAATAACTGTCTGTGTTGGCTCATCCATCTCCTTCATTCTAGAGAGCGTGGCTCCTGGCCTGTGGTGTTCTCTCTGACCATCTGCCACCTCAGAGGCAGGTGACTCACCAAAGTAACAACCAGGGGCTTGGTTGCCATGGAGTCCCTCTGGTGAGAGCTCATCATTGACCTCTGCAGAACAGGATGGCTGGCTTTTGGTGTGTTGTTTAGAAGATGTATTTTCATGAGCTATATTGGAGGGTTGAACTACTGGACTGTGGGTGAAATTCAAGGCTATATTCTTTTGTGTCTCCAGTACAGGGCTGGAATCTGCCTCAGTGAGGCTGACCTCGAGGATAGTGTCCAGTTTTGAGCAGCCATTTTCTAGCTGTGCCTGGTAAGCTGAGGGTTGGGCCTCTGAAAAAGTCAAGTCTTTGGACACTGTGCTTCCATTAATGCTTTCCATTGGCTGATTTACAGAGGTCTTCATTTCCAGATGTTTGGAATTTGTATTTCCAATATCCAGCTGTTCAGATGAAACATGACTATTCATTTTCATATTGCAACACTGACCTATGACACATATATCAGATGATGAGTTTGCACCATAATGTACTTCTGTTGCTTTCTCATTGCCCCCTGCTTGTGTCCTTGTGTCCATTTCAACATTCTCCTGTTCCAGTTCCAATATCTGGTGGGATATTTCACAATGATGAGCCTGCTCCATCAGCTGAATCCCATCATGATGAGCTTGCTCTACGAGACTACCAAGTCGCTGAATGTCCTCTGAGTGAAGATTTGATCCTTTATTTTCATTTCGAGATGCATCCAGCTTGTCAGCAGTATCTGCGTTTCTGTGTCCAGTTCCTCTTATGTCACATTCTGCTTCTACCACTAAAATCCCGGTCGGCTCCAAAGCCTTGTTAGCGTTTGACATTATGTCACCATTGTCCATCGTGTTACTTGAGCAATCCAGTACACCTGTAGGTAAAGTTACATTTGCATCAGCATTGCCAGTGGTGGAGATTATGTCTTCCTCAGCATCTGGGCAGTCTGCTTGAGCTTCCCGTTCAGTAGAAGAAGACTGGGTGAGAGTGGCCTCGGAGGGTTCAGGAGGTCTGCTGTGACCATCTGTATGGTTCTCCATTGTTTCCCGTGGACTTGGAAGGTTGCCAAACTGTTCACCAGCGGAATCAGACAGTGGTGGCCCATTGTTTGAACAGATAGAGATGCATTGTTGCTCTTCACCAGAGATATGTGGACTTGTAAAGACGTTATCGTCATCGCAGATGTCGTGATTCTGGTTACTATCTGTGCCATCCTCACCTTTGCGGTTGATCATTTTCTCATTATGACTGCTGTTATCAACTGCACAAGCAATATTTGACCCAGACATCCTGCTGGTTGAGTTACAGTGAAACTTTCCAGAATGCTTCACCTCTGCAGTTTGGAGGTACCCAGACTCAGATGACCTTCGGCGGGTGTCAGTGTCCACCACCTCACAAGAACCATCCACTAACTCCTCCTGAAAACCCAGTGGCACTTTTCCATTGCCTTCCACTATCTCGAGATGTGCCGATTCAATATCATTATCCAGAACAGAAGTCGTCACCTCCAGTGCCTGAGCCAGGTCATCTGTGGGCGGCTGGTGGCAACACTCTGGCATGGAGGCGCACCTCGCCCGTCGTCCTTGTTTGGAACCTCCTGACCCCATCCAGGACCCCCCACTGTCGACCCCATGACAACAGACCAGATCCAGATCATCGTAACTGTACTGTAATCCTGACCGGTGAGTCACATGTTCCTCCCAACTTCTTTTCCGTATGGCTACTGGCATGGTGGACAGCCAATGCTATCCCATAGAGCTGCGTAAAAGACCAGCCAAAAATGGAGAACCAGATCTGTTGCACTTCCTGGAAGAGAAGAGAAGAGAAGAGAAGAGAAGAGAAGAGAAGAGAAGAGAAGAGAAGAGAAGAGAAGAGAAGAGAAGAGAAGAGAAGAGAAGAGAAGAGAAGAGAAGAGAATGGGGATGGGAAACAGTAACTAAGTTATGGGTTTAACTGAATTTGCAGATGATAACATGGCAAGTAATGTTTCAGTTTGAAAATAAACAGCTGGGGAGTACTGGGTGGAAGTTTAAGAGGGGCGTAATCATATTCCATTAGTGTTACCCTGGAAAGTGTAAACTCAGCTGGGTCTGTATAAGCTGACAAGATCCCCAGTTGTGCTAACCTGACATGGAAAACCGATGACTTTTCAAGCAGAGCTTTTCAGGATTTCACATCACAAAATAATTAGTTGACCTTAGTCTGTAGCAATTGTTTAAAAAAATGTTTTGGCTTCAAGTCCAGAAGAAAAGCCTACACCATGACTGGTATTCTAAAACAAAAAGTAAGGATATATGTCCCTTCTTTACTTACAACAACATCCTCAGACAGTGAACTACTTTGTCAGGTTCAAACCACAGACTTTCAACACACATTACACACCAACTGTGCATAACAAGTCTGACAAATTCAGCTGGTAAACCATCATCCCGTCAATGTGCCTTAGTTCTCACAAATCCAAGATGATCAAAATACATCACATGAGCCAAACCAAGTTATAATGTGACCATTAGATTCACTATCCAGCTCTACACTAGCTGTGTTTATTTGTTGGGACTGTAGAGAAGGGGATGCATGGCAACTCAGGGATCCAGCAGGCAGGCAGGCAGGCATGCAGGCAGTCCATTCCAGCTGGGCATCTGCCATATTTCAATATCAGCATATAAACACGAGAAAACTTGTCTCATTAAAATAATAAAGAACATGGGTAAAGTCAGCATGTAATAATAAAGACATCCAGTGGAGAGGAAATTCTGCATATGCCTGAATAAGACTGAATACTCAAGCTAATTTTAGTAGCTGAAACAACATCAGTCCAAGGCATAAGCATACTAATTCTATACATGGCTTTGTAATACATTTACATATGGCCACTGAACGATTTTGTGACAAGCCTCTACTGACAGAACTCATGATTGAGGTTAGTGTGTGCACATCTGCACTGCAGGGGGACAGCTCCCCTACCTCCTCATCTGTTCTCTCTCCCTATAAACAACTGGAATATCAGATTAAAATACTTAAGCATCTAGTTTCCATGAGCTGCTCACTATAAAACACTGTTTCAAGGGTAAATGGCAAATAAACTGATTTATATAAACATTCTTCTAGTTATGAAACAGAAGTGATTTGTGCATGTGTTAGAGTGGGCTCTAATTATATCATATCATATTCATCTGCAGTTTAATTAACAGCAAAAGGTAAGGTTAAAAGTCAGTACAGTTCAGGATAGTTCTTTGTTTTAGTTTTGCACCTTTTGTTTCCTCAGGAGTGGAGCTGGATGGTGCCAATTGCCATCTTCACCCTCTGGCATGAACTTGCACCTGGTTATTAGGCAAGTAAGGATGGGTACTGAAGATGTCCCAAAGCAAATGCTCCTTCACCTTGCCCTTGAACCACCAGTAACTATCACTACACTATATTTGTGATATTTCATGCTGCAGTAAGAGTATTTACTTATTGTAAATATCCCAAGAAAAATGTATTAAAATCCAGAAGATTTACAATCCAGAAGCACGCTTGCAGTTTCCGTTCTTGCTCAGAGTGCAGTTAGCCAGAGGTTTGTAAATGAGATGTTTAGCAAGTTGCCTTTTCATTCATCCTAAAGCAATCCATCCTCTTTTGGGATATATGAATCCACTTCCACCCGAGCGACTTGACACTTCTCTTTGCTTGAATTCCAATCCTTATTCCAGGTCAATGAGAGCTATTTTCTGGATCCCAGTTAGTATGTTTGCTGGAAAACGGTCGGAAAGACACAGCAGCCCCCAAAGGCACGCAGAAAGCCGGGAAAAGTCCATAGACAACTTCCATCTTGATCACATTAGGGTTTTTGCTGACGCTGAGTGCCGAGAGTCGGGGTGGTGTAAGGGGGCAGGGTTTTCTTTCCCCCACTCCACCCCTGCTCTCCTCCGCTCTATCCCCTTCTCATCACGTCCCTCCCTGCTGGTTTTGACAGAGAGTCTGAGTCATATCCTAGGAGCCCCATCCCCCGTCTCACAGCTCTCACCAAGAACACCATACTCCTCGACTCACTCCACTCTCCTCTACTTTACTCATTCATTCTTCACTTTGTTTCTTCTCTCAACTCCCTTATGTTCTCGAAATCATTCTCTTTCCTCTTCCTCTGACTCCTAGCTCACTATCTCACTAAACTGGGAAAGTCTCCCACCAGTTGGTTTTGATTAGTAACAGACAGGCTGTTTTGTAAGACCTCTGGCCATGGGCCAAGTGAGATTGCTCTAATGTTTTGGCAGTTATATCTGAGGCATGCTTTTTTTGATATGTCGTCTTGTAACGCTACAAGCATTCTTAAGCAAACACATGGCACTGACAAAAAAAATATTGCAAAGCAAGATATGTTTATAGACTTTGTTGAAGAATATTTGGAAAAACATAAATAAATAAATAATGAATATATATATAAACCTTACTACTTAAAAAGGTACTTAAGTAAAAATCTTTATGAACAGGGAGAAATCTTTACAAAGAACATTTAACCTCATACTTTTGTTTTAAAGGAGACCTCAAAGAAGAAAAACATTTTGGGCCCAAATGCCAACCATTCATTTCCTAATATAGACATTTCAGGAGCACTCAGCAGAAAGAAAAAGGAAAGCCAGTGCTATTTACACTTGATGTCATTGAGAACATTTAAGGCAAATGTTAATCAGCAAATTTTCACTTTAAGGTTTTAATGCGAAAGGACATAAGGGTTGTAAAGTCCATAATTCCACAGTCAAACCTCCATTCTCAGAGCCTGCCTCCACTCAACATCCCCAGGGTCCCGTAAACTAATTCACATTGCCAGGAAGTACACAACATATGAACTTCTTGACGATAACATCACCTTGTATTAGCCAAGTAACCTATCAAATTATGTTGCCAAATTTCACACTACATCAAGCAGTGTCAGACTAATTAATATCCTCACCGTACAAGAGTATTGTTAACAGTAGGGCTCTGAAAGAGTAATGGGTCAAAGCAACAGAGAGAAAAGAAGCATCAGAACAAAACTTGGAATGAAGCTCCCTCCCACTATTCGTGCAACCCTGGCCTCTACCCTCTGGGTCATCCAGATGTGAGGTGAGGCTCTGGATGAGTTTTGTCTTGGAGGCCTCTATGGGAAAGTGTGCTTGGCTGTCCATGTTGGCTGTTCTGAGACACAGATGGTCATACTCAGGGGGTGGTGGGTGGGGAGTGAGGGGGATTCAAGCAAGATGTGACTCCTCTGTAGCATGTCACATGTGCTCTCTGAGTGTAGTGTAACGAAACGCAGATCTTGCCGGTCACGGTAGCCGACATGTGGATATGGCTGGTGATTGAAGTGCAGCGACTGACACAGAGCATGACTCAGGCTATCCACTCATTACCTCCTTTGGACAGCCAACGTGGGCCTATAATTTAAGAGAGGCTATGGCGAAACCCCTGCCAATCGGAACATCTTGCATGGCCACAGGGCAACCAGTCTACGTCATGGTTTGATCCATCAGTTGGGAGGTGACGTTGTACAAACATGTGTTCAATCAACAACATGTGTGAGGATAGATGTCCATCA